>RJWT010016449.1:0-19833 GCA_004365215.1 Cuniculus paca | reverse complement strand
ACATCTTCTTGGTCCAGTTTTGGTAATTGATATGTTTCTAGAAATCTGTCCATTTCTTCGGTGTTCTCAAACCTATGAGAATAAAGATTTTCGAAATAGGTATTGATGATCTTCTGTATTTCCACAGGGTCTGTAGTGATTTCACCCTTTTCATTCCTTATTGCATGGATTTGGGTTTTCTCTTTCCTTTTTTTAATAAAGTTGGCTAGTGGCTTATCAATTTTATTTATTCTTTCAAAGAACCAGCTCTTTGACTCGTTGATTCTTTGTATTGTTTTCTTAGTCTCAATTGCATTAATTTCTGCTCTGACCTTTACAATTTCCTCCCTTCTTTTGGCTTTGGGTTAGGCTTGTTCTTCTTTTTCTAGATGTTTCAGGTGTAACATCAGGTTGTTTATTTGCGTTCGCTCCATTTTCTGGATATGGGAATTCACTGCAAACAACTCAGTACTCTTTAAGCAGTTCCTCCTCATTCTCATTTTTTCCCCAGACCTTGGCAATGACCACTGTGCTTTTTGTCTCTAGAGATTTATCTATTAGCCTTCTCCCTGAGTTATACCTACAACCCTGTTTTTGATTTTCTAATTCTGAGATAAGGCATTACTATGTCAATAAGTAGCCCAGGCTACACTTGAACTTGTGTTCTGCCGACCTCAGTATCCCATAGTGCAGGGATTATAGACCTGCTCCACCATCCCACCTCAGTTTTCAACTCTCTCAGGTACATACCTAGGAGTGAAATTTTTAGACCATTCTAGGCTTTACTTTTTGAAGAACCACTAAGCTGCTTTCCACAGTGACTTGTTTCACATTCCTGGTTAGGATTCACTTCGAACAAATATAGTAGAAGATTTAATAAAAGGTGTCTTAATAGATAATCTTTAAATGAAGAGATGTGTTTGAGATCTTGTGACATGCTGCTTTTTTATTAATCCAGTTTTATTATATTTTGGAGATCATCCCACAACTGACCATAAAGTCTTACATCTGTAAATTAAGTATACTTGGTGCCTGGTCATTTCCAGTCACTTATATCCTCTCTCTGGTGGCTTAGACCCTACACTGCAGAGTTGAGTTGATTCAAGGACCATATGACCTGCAAAGTCATAAATATTGACTATTTTGCTTTTTACAGGAAAATTTTGTGAAATTATTTGTGATTTTGTTGACCTCTCTCTCTTTATAAATACTTCTGATCAACTTCAGTTATATTCGATTCTCCTATATTTGCCCCATATCCCTAACTAGCTGCAAGAAAGGATCGGAAATGTAGTTTTTACTTCAGGTGGTTCAGAACTCACATAAAATTTGGGTTTTCTTCACAAGGAGCAAGGAGAAAAGTTTCTTGAATAATTATCAAGTTGTAGGACACAGACAGTATTCATGAAAGGATTGCATATACCCTAGATATACTCATGGTCTCCCTGAGAATTATGAAAACTGGATAGGACGGTAGAAAGGGAAGAGTTCTCCCAGCCCAAGGAGAGGATCTAAGAACCAATTAGAGTACTTTTTTCTCACTGCAAATGTCTTGCAATGGTTAAAAATAGGTAGATGAGTAATAAATCTGTATCTTCCTTGATAAACTGAGTGATTTTTGAGTTCACTAGGCCTCATTTTCTGGTTAATTTAAAGGTCTGATTAAAGTTTTACCTCTCATAATTGAGTTCAATGTAGCATAATTTCTAGGTCTAATGGGATTTTTAAGAGTTGTATTTGGAGAGAGGTTGAAATTCAAGGAAGTTGTCAACAGCACTGTTGGTAGGTTTGCAATTACCAGTAAATATCTTTTCTGAATAGGAAAGATTTTTAAATGTGTCAACATCAGCTTTTAATTTATACAAATCAAGATGAATCTTTAAATTGATGACATACAGTTTTATTAGAAGAGTTTTCCTTCTTAGAGATAAAATAAAATAATGTAAAAGTAGTGTCTGTGATCTGATGAAATGTGATATAAGCAAAATTGGTTTAGAAATAGGGTTGGTGAGGGCTGGGGTTCTAGCTCAGCGGTCTAAGTGTCTGCCCGGCAAGCGCAAGGTCATGAGTTCAACCCCCGGTGCAGCAAAAAAAAAAAAAAAAAAAAAAAAAAAAGCCGGGCGTGGTGGCTCATGCCTGTAATCCCAGCACTTGGGAGGTTGAGACAGGTGGATCGTTGTGAGTTCGAGACCAGCCTGGGCTACAAAGTGAGCTCAAGGCCAGCCTGAACAGCATAGTGAGACCCTGCCTCAAAAACAGGGCCGGGGATCTAGTTCAGTGGTCTAGAAATAGGGTTGGTGTCACCTAAGTGCAGATATTTGGCCTCAATTATGCTGTGTGATGGGATTAAGCAACATATTACTTCCATTTATGGTGGGTATTCATTTTGGAGCCTGAGCCTATTTGGAAATGAGATTCATGGTCCATCCAAGATTGCCATGTTTTATACCACATGATAAATAAATGGCTTTACTTTGAAGATCATTTTCTTATTGCTTCCAGTTGAATACTGACCCTTATCTACCACTCATTCTTATGCTTTTAATTCATAAAAATACTGTTTGATTAAACAGAAAAAAGGCCCAGGAGCTTCTATAATGATGCTCTGTTCTTCACAGGAGCTGTCAATTATCTTTATGGCATAAAGTGATTTATGAGATTTACTTAATAATCTTTAATGCTTTTTGCTTAATCATGAAACAAAGAATCCAAATGTAGATTCATAACATCTTGTAGCATCCAATATTTTATTCTTATTAAGGTAGAAATCTTGATTAATCAAAGCTGTTTAATCAATGGGATCTCATTTTCTGTGTGAATTTTTGATGTTCCTGGAAAGACACAAGTAAACATTTGCCAGATAATTTCTTCCTCGGTGGAGAGAAATGAGTGGGTCAGGTGTCAGAGAATGATAGAGAGGATATGTGAAGTGGAATCAGGTGTTCATGGATTTAGTTTTGGCTCCTTTAGTAAATGACTATGCAATATTCACAGTGGAAGACACTGTGTGAGCAATAGAGGAAATTCCTGTAAGAAAGATCCTGTGCATTGGCTTAGGAATTCTCAACCATGAATATGTGAATATCAATATGATTATAAATGTAAAATAATTGAAATGATGCAGTATCATATAAGTAAAAGAATAGAAAAAATGTCCTAAAATATACTGGATTATAATTTAAAAAGTGATATATTTAATGTCATATTTCTCTACAAAACATCCTGGACCAATTTCTTAGCTATCTTTAAGCCAAAATTTAAATCTTTACTTTGTAGAGTACACTAACCTGAATTTCACATCCTAGGCAATTAAAACTCAAAAGTAAAATCATAAAAATATTCATATTATGCATATTTGATCCTCAAATATAGGAAACTTTTATAAGTATTAAAGCTGTCAATTGATTTGTATGACTTTTTATGTAGTGTTTTGCAGCAGGTGATCTACTTCATTGCAGCAGATGGATGGACATACACTACCTCCTCAAACCCCCTCCCCAATTCCTATGAAAGGAAAGTACTATGAATACATCAGGGCTTTAGAGATTTGATAAGTTTCTGGAAGATGAGAAGTGGATGAATTAGATGGTGCACAAATTAGAATGAGTAGTTTAGCCCAGCCCAAAATGCTGAAGGATGTTCCACATGTAAAAGCTGGTAGAGGCACAGAGAAACTACTCAGAGACACAGGTTGACAGGGTCAGAGCAGGTAGGAATGATGAATGTAAATAAATTGAAAAGTGTCTGTCAGGAGGGTTTACTTCCAAATAGTGGTGTAGGTTATTTCAGGGCACTCATTAAAGAAAATGGATAAGGTGCCTAGAGAAACTCCGGTGCTAATGTAATGCTTGCTTTCTTTCCTATTTGGAGGAGTGGGTGAGAAGGGTGAAGGGACTATGTCTGTATTTTCTGTAATCACACAACCTGAAACCTATTACTGTACATGGTAAACTCAACTCATATGAAACAAAGTGCATGGTCATGTCTACCATTTGGGTAAAAGTTTCACTTGTAAATGAAATGAGATGTCTCACATGATAAGGAACACTATATGTACTCTTTCCTTCATGCATATGGGCAGCTAAGACATGTTTTAAGCATTTCATTGTTAAACCAGAAGAATAAATGAATCCCCACCCTGTGCCATTTTTGCCACATCTGATTTTGACAATTACTAAAAAGCCAGTTCAATGAAAAAGACAAACACGTACTTCATTTTTGATATGATTAGGAAATACTATGAACTATAATGTATGGAGATTGAAATGTAAGAGAGAGTGTAGGATATGGCATAACAACTGGAGAGAAATGAAAAGACCACAAAGTTCCTTGGAAGGAAGTAAATGAAAGACTTGGGTAGAGAATCTGAGGTACTGAGAGTGAAGATCTGAGGGGTAGAACTGAATGAGACTGATTTAGATCCCCAGGTCCTTAATTCTACTCTTATACCTCATTCATTAAAACTGATTACATTTTGCAAACCTATGGAGACTTAAATTCTAGAGAATACTGGGTCTGCATGGATTATGAGGAAAAAAACTATGCATAGCAGGTTTGGGAAAAGATACAAATTTGAAAAAATAAGTTTTTATTTCTACCCCTGAGAGAATATTAGCCTGGTATAGAACAATGTTCATGTACATAAAGAGAAGAAAAAGAACAAATGAAATCTGATTTAAAAAATTGTAAAAGTACCAAGGCACTGAGAGCTTAAGAGGCTAAGATGGCCTAAGTAGAGATACAGAGAAACATGAGCTGCTAGTCACTGCTGCTCTTCCCCCGGAATATTTGCCAATACCCAAGCTGTGACTAAGAGATGAGAGGATGGAGAGACCTGGGTGGATATTCCAGAATTTTAGATATTAAACCTCTGAATAATGAAGCTAAAGTATGAATGATTCCTCCTCAAATTTTGAATCCCACAGTCCATTGTGGTATTCAGAGGCGTGACTTTTTAAAGTAACTCATTCATTCTCCACGAACAGTGCCCGTGTTTTAGAAACAGAACGAAAAGTGCATGTTTCCTATTTTTTCTGCCATGTGAGAGTGCAAAAACAAGTGAGTGTAAAGCCTGTAGTAGACTCTGCATCTGGTGGGACCTTGTGGGTCTGTTTTCAAAACTCTAAAAACATGAACAGTACATTTTTGTTGTTCATAAATTACCCAGTCCGAGGTATTTTATTATAGCACAAAATGGACTAGAGCACATGTGTCCAACCTCCAGCCCAGCTCAAGAGGAGCTCCATGGAATACTAACTCTACCTTCTGCACAAAGTCAATGGCATTAGGACTAGAGTGTATTAGATGCTACCTGTACAGCTGGGTGTGGTGGCGGATGCCTGCTCTTCTGAGAGGAGAGACCAGTCTGAGTAACACAGTGACTTAGTGGGACGCTGCTTCAAAACAGAAAGTAAGAAAACGTTCAGGGATGTAGTAGCTCAGTGTGAAGGTTCTGTGTTCAGTCTCAAGTGCTCCAAGAACAAAATAATGTTAAATGCACTTTTGTGATTTGGCTAGTAAGATGCAGTGATTATGGATAAGAGTATGGTGACTGTCAAGACAGACATTAATTGTTATTAAATAGACATGTAAATTTTCTTATTTACTTATTAAAATTGAGCTTGCTGTTATATTATAAAATGATTTAATAAGTTCAGTTAGTTTTAGAATCAAATTTGTTTTGCTCATAATATTGTTTTAATTACATATGAACAATCGCTAATATCAGAAAATAATTGCATACCTATTTAATAATTTTTGGAATGCAGAGAATTGCAATCAGACATTCAACTCAAAGGAAAAATCTGAATAAAATTTGTTTCTTCACTAGACTTTTTAAGACCTTTCTCCCCAGAGAAAACTAGCCCTTAGTTTGAAATCATATCTTATTCATGGCATCATTTTTCAGCAGTAGGTACATTTGTGAACATTTTCAAGGACGAAGCACACTAAGAGTAAAATTAGATATAAAAAAAAAATTCTGATAACCACCTTGAAAACTCACCAGGAACTGTAACCACTTCCATCGAACTAGACACCAATGCATCTTTTCTGCAAAAACAAGGTGAAATATCTCACTACTTTTATGTTTATGTTGCTCTCTTTTTTATGTTGAAGAAAATATTTGTATAGGAAGTTTTGTTAGTTATATACATTAACTATATGATGCATTGTCTGTGAAGCCCTCCTCTTCACTCTACTTGACCCAGGCAAGCCAAAAGGTTGAATATCCACTGACTAACACAAAATAAAATGAAGGCGGAGGGAAAATTTGATTTGAGCTACCATAAATAAAACTAAGGCCAGCCTGAAATGAGTTCAGGTCATGAACTATTTTGAGACAATATGTCCCTATGCTAAGAACATTTTTTAAAAAGCCAAAGTTAATTCTTTTTGTAGCAGGAAAAAAAAATTCATCAAGAACTTCAATTATTTCATTTCAAATGAAATCAGTTATCAATTATGATGGTGATAATTTTTCTCTGACCTTAGTCAAAAGTAACTGTCCCTGCATAGCCCCACCCTCATCCCCACACTCTAGGGCTGGATGGCAGATGGCAGCATGCCAAGACTATTTTCCACTGTGGCTGGATTGTGCTGGATGAAACTGGTGGTTTCCTGATATGGATGGGATGGGCGCAGAATGCATATAATTTTTCTCAAGTGCCTTTGCTTTTGATTCTGCTTTTGTTGCTCTTAAATAGAGACCCTGCAATTGTCAGTTAGCACAGCAGCATAGCAAATGAATACATAAGTGTTTGTGTGTGTGGGGTCACCTCAGTTATGTCTGAGCCCCCAAATTGTCCACTGCTTGTGAGTAACCTCTAATAAAATAGTTTGCTCACCACAATGGACTTGTCCAAGACATTTTCTCTGCTGAGCTGTGTCAGTTTAGAGGCAGACATTTCTTTTATGTCTCTCCAGGAAATTCATGCAACAATTGTGAATACAAAGTTATATTCTCATTGGGGACAATGCTACCTAAAGTTATACTCCCCTCAAATTTCCTTTTCTCTCTTTTTGTACATAATCTCTTGTATCTTTATGTATAGTATACCACTCAATTTTATTTTTAAGTTGCTTTTACCTCTTTTGCACTACAATATAAACTGTACATGGACAGGCTGGGTGTTTTATCACTGTGTCCCCCAGCGGTTAGAATTTGCATGAGTAATTATTTGTTAAAGTATTCATATTCATTTATATAATGCCTTTGTGGATACAGGACCCCGAGGGAAGTACACTGAAAATCTAGCAGTGATTGCTTCCTGTTGGCTCGGGATTGTAATTTATTTCCCTGATATTTCTTTATTTTCCTTTTTTTTTTACCATTACCATGTACTATTTCTGAAAGCGTGTCATAAACATATTATGTCATTGAAAGGCACTAAAGTAGAAAATATCAAGTTCTTTCCCTCTTACACAGTCACTGTTCAAATTCAGAAATTACAAAAAAATTGTATGATCTAACACTACCGTGCTGTGCACAGCCACACTGTCTCCCGTGTTCCTGTTTTGTCAAGCCTGGGACTTGCCCAGGTCAGCTTGGAGGACTATGGTGGTGCAACAGATCCACATTAGGCAGGCTGTGAAAATTGCAATTTCCTGTGTCCATAGTCCAGGATCCTCCAATTACACAGGACACAAAAAGACACAGAGCATCAAGAATGAGTCTCTGCCCTCACAGTGTCTAGTACACATGCTCCTAAAAGCTTTTACAATCAAACATTCATTTATTATATTTTTCTACATGAATTGAGTACTGCTAAATATTTGATTGAATTAAAAATACAACCTATATTTAATAATCAATGAATAACCCTTTTAAGAATATGTTATCAATAGTTGACTAGTGTGCCTTCATTAAATAAGTCTAATTATAACCCCAAACAAAAGAACATGACACTTTATTGACTAGCACAGCTAAATAAAATGTCTATGAAGTTTTTTGAAATACTAGTGCTACCTTCAATATTAATATTAATATTTTATGAGTGTATTCACCTCTGAGGTTTGTCAGTTGGAAATTAGATAGAAGCTGGGTTTTCTAAGTTCACTTTATAAAATACAGGCATTTAGGCTTCTGACTACCATTCCTTCATTGTGAAACACTGCCTATTGTATAGCACACACTGGCAAAGTCTGGAAGGTGACTCAAGGAGCAAAACTGACTCCACAAGAAAATTCTAATGCATCTCTGCTTCTTTAAGAAAGGGTCAGATCCCATCTCAGTGGTCACTCCACATACTAAATCTGTCAGCCAGAAAAAAACAAAACAAAACCAAACAGACTAGTATCAATGTCAACTCCTTTGAAAACATTCACTTTTAAATAAATTATACAAATAAACCAAAAATTAAAAGAAAGGAAGATGAGAGCAAAAAAGAGAATCTACCAGGTCCTGGAGGCATTTTATCCAAGTTTCTAGCATGAAAGTTTGAGTCCAAAACAAATCTTACCATGAAAACTTTTGAAAAAACAAAAATCCATCAGAGATTATGCGCTTTGAATGGGCATAAAGGAAGGGGTCGAATGACAAAGTTGCCCTGGAGCGGTGAGAAACCTGGTCTGCCCCGCTCTGGGGTTGCAGAGCCGTCAGGAAAAGGCCATAGGGACCATCATTTAGGACTAAGTAGACACATTAGTAGAAATGACGGAAAGAACCAGGAACAACTGGCATAAACTAGCAAAAATGAAACAATTTAAGACAGTAGTTAATAATTCATTGTATATCCCCAAAATATGCAAGTTTCAGGTTGTCTTGTACTTTTAAAAAAATCTTTAAGGGCACGTATATGTATAGAAAAAAGACTGTATATATAAATGATTTTAAATATAAATGACTGTAGAAGTGAAAGGAAGAAAATAAACCTAAATCAGTTGATGAGGTTGGGAAATCTTTATAACTGCACAAGTTTGACCTAAAATGTGTATAAATAAATCTTAGAGATAAACTGAAATCAAATTTCTATATAAATAATTTATAAACTTGATTTCTACCGCACCTTATTAAAAGTAGGTGAATAAATTGAGTTGATTCCAGAATCTACTAAAGCAATGCATTATAAAAACAAAACAAAACAAAACAAAACATGACTAGTAACCTCTATGATATAATTAAACTGTATCAACAAGATAATGAATAAAAATCTAATTTGATGGGGGCAAAATAGTTCTTAATAAGATTCAAAACTCATTACCTAAAATATAATTTATATACTAAAATAATGGGTAAAAGTTTAATTTGATGGAAGATTAAATAATATTCTCTAAGATTCAGATCTCATTCATAATTAAAAGCATTTGAATTAAACTAGGAATGGGAGGAAATATCTTAAGCTTAATAAATATCTATATATTATTCCACTCTAAAAATCTTGTATAATAATGACACTCTTGATGTGTAATATCTTCAGACAAGAAACAAACAAAAAAGATGGAAATCACTCTTACTACACAACTTGAGATTCTATTATGCAACATTGAAAAAGGATCTGAATCTTAGAGAACAGTATTTCTTCCATCAAATTAAAATTTTACACATTAATTAATATAGAAATTATAGTTTAGATAATGAATAGTTTTCTTTCTATACTTAGAATGTATTATCCCATACTTTCTATGCAAGCAATCCTAATATTTAATTTACAAGTTATTATGTTTTATAATCCGATCTATTAGAATGCCAAACTTATAAATCAAGGAGGGGGAAATTTTAACAAGTAAAATCTAATAGCAATTTTCAAATAGAAACTCAATGTATATATAATTTGAAGATTACAACTACTTGGAATGGAAGGGGAAATAAATGTATAATGAAATTCTGGAGAAATTTTCAAAATGCTGTTAAAGGGCATGGGAAAATACCTGGATAATTATGATACATGTACACATGAATACAAAGTCTCAATAACAGTATGGTGTTATTTTCCAAAGGTAAATATAAAACTCCAGTTATTTCAATCATAGTCCCAATAGTAATTTTCATAAAATTTAGTAATCTAATTCTAAAAGTGATATGGAAAAAATTAAAGAGCAATCCAAAAACTGAGCAAAGAATTAGGGAAATGGAAACTCATAGAAACTGCAGAAAGTTTAAGCTGGTACAATCACTTTGGAGAAGAACTTTGTTACATTAAGTCAATTTGCAGATTAACAGAAATGTCACTTCAGGGTATAAAATAGCATTTTTACATGCACAAGAAAACTATGGTCTAATTACAGAGTTATTTACAATAACAAACTGTTAATACAAATGTCTGTGATAGGAAAATCTATCATATATTATATTCAGAAGGTATAAAACAACAAGCCAATTCATATGAATAAAAAATATTAAATACCTTATGTGGGGAAGAAAAGCAAGATCCAGAATGACATACAAAGCATGATAGATTTAATAACATGCGAACCAATAATAAACATTGTTTATAGATATGTACAAAAGTAATCGTGAACTATGAAAACATTTACTGCCAAGACACGGATCACTTTTATAATAGTGGTTATCTCTAGTAGAAAAAGAGAACTGGGATTAAACGAGATATAAAAGTTTTTCATCTGTTGTGCTTAATTACAAACTTTGTTATATATAAGAATTGTGTATATGCACATTTATTATGATATACTCTTATTTTTTGAATTGAAAATTAAATAAAATGTATCTAACACACAGAAGAATTATTAATTTTCTAGTTTCAGTTTTAATCTTTAAGAAAGAGTATTGTTTTGGTTGCGACACAGTTCTTTGGTAAATTAAGCTTTATACAAAAAGTAACTAAAGATTACCAGACAGAGAGGAGTTGAATATTAGGCTCATAACTTCAGCGATCATACAAGGGGATTAAAGATATTTTTAGGTGATGCATTCTCACAATGCAAGGAAAAATAATTGACAGATGTCTCATTAGCTTATGCATCTCATGTATTTTTCATCTGTAACTTTTGAGAGTATCATCCAGCATTCCAAATAAGCAGAAAAGTGGGTTGGTTGTGAAATAAAACAATTTACATACAGGAGAGAGTTTGTTGTGATTATCTTTCATTTCAGACAAATGACTGTCATTCACTAGAAAATATATTGAGCCAATTTAAATTGCATTATTTACATATGCTTGGCATCTCTCTAGGACCACCAGAGAGTAGACTTCAGTTTTGAGACCAAGGTAAATTTACTGGAAATTTTTACTGGATTGGTATGACTTGGAGTGTCTCCATGCATAACTTTCTCATTTCTGATATAATCCCATGTGTACTAAGGATTTCCTAATTGGAATGTAACAGTTGTTCTTCAGTTGCAAAATCTCCTGGAAAGTATCACCTCACTGGAGGTTTTTAAAAAGCATTTAAAACTAAGCACTAGAAGTCCTTGGACAGTTTAATATTGAGGAGATAAGTATAGCTCATTGTCATACTAGTGAGAGCTTTGTCTCAAGAAAAGTAGTTTTTTGATATTATCCATGTATCTCTGAGGTTCAAGAGACCCAACTGATTTTGGCGGTTAACTTTTTGTGAGCTTTAGAAAAGGTGTGATCATCTCTCTCATTTAGATTCCTAAATTCTATATTGTCATTTGATCAGGGATATTGGAATCAAAATTCAATTCACTAGAATAAATTACCTGAAAGTATTTGAGAAAAGGCATTACATGTCTTTCTGTATCATTCTTGTAACTTAAATAAAGTATTTCTAAGCATTGAAATGAATGATGTAGTTGCATTATTGTATAACACAATTATTGAAAATGTTTGCCCTGCCACATGACTGAGAAACACAGGAATGTTCAATGCTTTTCACCTTTTGTTGTGAAACATATGTGATAGAAAAGAAATAGGAGAACAGTTAAGTAATCATGAATTTAAAAATAGGATGGAGTTTGGTTACACTGATTATCCCATAAGTCAACCAAATACAAATTCCTTACAACGAATATATCTAATATGGGATTATTATATTTTAAATTATTGTGACAGTAAATTAATATGAAATGTGAATATCCCATTGCAGTGTTTTAAGAGACTTTTTGCTACTTTGGAAAGTAACTGGTGAAAAGATCATATATTTCAAAGTTACAGAAGTTTGTATGCTGTGGCTTAGCAGTTATTACTCTGTTTCTCTTTAAGATAAATTTTATCATTCATAAATTGAAGGCTAATATTTAATGAGTTATTGTGAGGCTTAAACTGTCTGGTTATTGTGAGGCTTAAATTCCCATTACTTATATTTTTCCAAGTACATAGTGAGGTATTTACTGATTATTAAACAGCAGTACTATTACATAGTACATTAGAAATATATGAATAAATAAAAAGGGCAGTCTCGGGTACAGAAGTGGTTAATAAGTTTTTGTTTTAATTTTATTTACTCCTTCTGCCTTCAGGATAGTTGTGGTCACTACACCACTGAACATATGTATTTACATCACAAAAAAGTTGAAAGATGTTGTTTTCTTCCCTGAAACATCTTTGCATATTTCTATATGTATTAATGCATGTGTACTTCTAAATTTTTTACTGTGAAATATGTGACCACTGGCATGTGGAAAAGAAATGTATGTTAGGTTAACTGCTCATTGAATATATGGGTATTCTTCAATATACCTAAAGTAAGGTTTTCCACCTTCTCTGAGTTTTATAGAACACCTAATGCACATGAAATAATTCAGCATTTGACTTTAGGTTGTTATTAAATTCTTTGCTGTATTATGTACATTTTCCAATCCTAACTTCCTGATGCACTACAGTCCTTTCAAAAAGGGGTCACAACTGCTATGCTGCCATGTTTAACTAAATATGTTCTAATAAATTATATCATTTAGGATGAAACAAATTTCCTAATATGTCTTTCCTCATTCCTCATCAAATGTATACGGAGAAGTAAAAACAGCCAAAATCATGAAGGGGTCCAGTGGCTAAAGTGTGGGCTCAGGAGTAAGACTACTGCATTGTGTGTGCTCTCTACACCGTGCTACAACGAGTGCCCCAAAGTATTACATAAAATGAATAGTGACTCCTGCACATGGAGCTAGGGATGCAATCTTTTACTACAGTTAAAGTACTTAAAACTGCTCCCGGTCAAAGGAAGTGAACTACAATGTTTAGTTGTTATTGTTATAATCACATACAAATTAGGGAAAATAAAAAAAAAATCAGTAATGCGATAATACATAAAACCAAACAATGTCAATATACAAGACAGAGAACAGTTTGTGCTTTCATTACTTGATCATTTGATAATTTTTTATGTATATATCTTGAAGTCTGAACAACTACTTTGCAGATAACAACATGCAATATATTAACCAGTGTTAATCTCCTATTATTTTGTTTTGAAATTATCATCATTTTATGCTCTTTTTGTTTTAGAATTAAAAAAATCTTAGAAGTAAAAATATATATCATTCACAGTGCATACAATGACAAAATAAACTGGATGTAACAGTACGAATGCACTAGTAAGGAATAGTTTAAAGTAATTTAATGGAAAAAGGTGATGTGTTTTTGATTGAGTAAAGATAAATTCCATAGCAAATACAATAAAATATTTATTATTAGATGACAGAATTACCAGAAGTTCACTCAGAAAAATAAAAAGAGCAAGATGAGCAGTGTAATTATCACATTTCTATGTACTCCCACAGAGTTAGACATGAAACCCGTGTATATTGCATAGGATCGAACTTGTTCTAAAAGTTGAAGTAGTCTTCACAGACCAACAAGATTCAAAATACAAAGGTAATGGAGTTAGAGACAGTGGCTTGGAATGGCAATATGTGCATAAACCCTCCACTGAAGCTTACGGACTTCACTCCTTGCTACTCATGGGCTGAAGCAGAGACTGAGACTGAACTCCACTGGTTACAAGTTACAGGCTCTTGGCTGACCAACTGCTGTTCACCTATCTGCGTAATGCTTCTTCAGAGATTAGGTGACTGCCAAAAATGTATCAGAGAGAAAAGAGTAAAGACAGTAGCAAAAACTATATAGCAAACACTTTATATTACTCTAAAATATAGAAGATGATTTTTTACTTTTAAGAGCAAGATTTTGTGAGGAGGCCTGGCATTCCAAAGTGTCACAGTGCCCAGACTATCAAGGACTGTTTCACTTTAAATTGTACACTATGAGATATTTGAATAGAAAGAAGATAAACTAAAAAAATACAAAGTTAAAATATTTGGGGTCTGCGCTCCACATATATTATTGAAGATCATTTTTATGAAATAACTGGAGTTGTGAATGTATTGAGCACTGCTAACAGTTTTGGAGGAGGCCCAGAAATCTTCACCCACTCGTTGCTACAGGCCAATGGTGTTTAACATCTTTAAAAATATGCTCTATGGTTTTTGAATCATTTGATGTATTAAAGTTTAATAATGTATCACAGCTGGAGGCCATGGTGTTTTTTTTAATTGATTTAATGTTGCACTTCTTCTTAAAATAATTTAAATGAGAATCAGTTATTTTGACAGAAGGATATTAAAATACGTCTGACTCCCACAGTTATGAAGTGCACCAAAAGATTTTGAATTAGTTATACTTTTTATGCTGCCAAAACTATAAAATGAATGAGCTAAAACTGAAGAAATATCATTTGTGAAATCAAGAAACAATTTACAATATAGTACTTTTAAATAAAGTTTAAAAGATACTAACCAAGAGACTATTATCATTTCAGCACTCAGTAAGGGTTTTAAGATCATCGAAATTCAAATTAACTTTTGTAAGAGGAGAGGACAGACATTACGAATTGTAGTTTTTGTATTACCCTGGGTTCTTGATCTCACATGTATGCTTCACATTGTTGCTAGAAAAAGCAAGAGAAAACAAGAAAGAAGAAACATAAGACCATATCATCACTTTTGTCAAATCTCATCCCTGCAACTGAAGGATCTGAGTTCTTCCGAAACACAGCATGTGTCCAGATGTGTCTGTTTGTGGTCATCTGAGTCAACAGAAAGGACTTCTCGCAAGAAAACACACAATTGGGTGGCCACCTGGGCAGACAGGAAGAGAAAAATGTTTATGAAAATAAGGTAGAAATAAGGAACAAATAAACACAAAAGCAAAATAAAAGTTTTTCCCAAAGTTATGGTGTGACTTAAACATATTTGGCAAGCTTCTCATTCTAGTTAAAGATCAAAAAGATATATTGAGTATTTTTAATACAAAGTAAAAGAAATAAGAAATAAAGTAAAATGTGGAAATATGGAAGTAAAATATGGATTAAAGTGAAGAGCAAGAGAATTAACAACATTAAATTGTGGTTGAAACCTGAAGCCATAATCAGTAACCAGGGGCATAGGATAAGCAACTTGGAACTCAACAGCTATGCCAATGTGGGGACAGCTCTGCATCTTGTGTGCTGCAGGAGGTAAAACTGTACTCACGGTGGAAAGTTAGGAATTACCTATCCTTGGATGGAATTGAGATCACATTAGACTCTACCACACTGACATTCACTTCTACACTCAAACTGTAAGCCAAAAGACAAGCCACAGGCTGAAAAACTGTTACAATTATTATGGTTACAATATTATAACTGATGAAGGATCAGATTATGCAAAAATACCTGCCAGTCAATGAGAAAAAGAAGGGGGGAAGCAAATAATGCAAATTATGTAAAAATACTTACAAGTCAATGAGAAAAAGTGGGAAAAAGCGATGCAAAGAAACGTTATTCAAAAATGTAAATAAAACATTCTCAGAGAGGAAATTCATTTGCCTATGTAATGTATATGTTTACCTTCTTAGATTCAAAGAAGTGAAAATTACTGAAATAGTGGTGTACATTTGCAACTGTTGGATTTTTAAATTAGCCATGTAAGCTTTAAGGTTGACAAGGATAGGGAGGAATGAAAATTTTCATATCTCCCAGCAGCAGTGTCTACAGAGGACCTTTGCTATATATGGTGATTTACTAATGGACTTGCAAGAGCTAGATGAAATATATTTTAGAAAATTACAAAATAACCCAGGAGCCATATAACATGCTAATAGATCAAATATGTTGGAACAAATTGAAAATAGACATAAAAAATGCTACAAAACATTGGTTTATGTAATTTCAGGATCATTTTTAAACAAACTACCCAGAGGTAGTTTATTTATTGTGACATACTAACTACAGATATTATATTATCTCCCCATGACACAAGCATAATTATGTTAAAGTTAGATAAAGAGGTAGTACACAAAAATTATAAAACATTTTTTGTAGAGATTCAACTATCCCAAGTAGATTATTTTCAAATTAATTCACTCAGTGTTTTATAATAGGACATCTTAAATAAGTAGAGATTATCCTAGTGATAAAATAGTGCTTCAGCATTATAATTCTATTAAATAAAAACTTTACATAATCAAAGAATAAAGCAAACATAATTCTATAGTCTAAAACCATACTTGGTATAGTTTAATATTCAATTTGTTTAAAGGCTCAAATGTTCACAAAATTTACAAAGAAATTTGTTTAATATTTTCACATGTATAGATGCATAGATTATTAATATGCTTATATGTATAAATTATCTAGACATATAAAGGTTTTGAAAAGAGTCAAATGGTAAAATATTTTTAGCTTTGTTTTCTGCATTCAATTCTGTTCAACATTGTATTATAAAAGCAGCTATAGGCCACATGCACATAAGAGGCATGGTGAAATTTTAATGAAATTTTACTTACAAAAACAGGCTCTTGGGCACTTAAGTTTCTGGGTCATAGTTTGCTGAACATTATCCTAGAAACTTCTAATGAGTCTTACACTAATGTATGAGCAATAATAAATATTTCCATGAAATAAGGTACAAGATATAGATGTCCACTGTCTTAGTCCATTTGGGTTACTATAGCAAAATGACCTAGACTGAGTGTCTTATCAACAACAGAAATTTGTTTCTCAGAGTTCCAGTGGCTATGTACTCAAGATGAAAGCACAAGGACATTTGATGCTTTGTAAGGGCTCTTTCCTTCTAAACAGTTATCTTCTTACTCTAATTTCACTTGACAGAACAGGGAAAAGACCTTTCCTAAATTTTTTAAGGGCACTGATTGTATTCTTTAGGTCACTGTCTTCATGAAGCTATCACTTCCAAAACACCCCAACTCATGACACTACAAACACCTGGCTGAGGATTTCAGCATACAAACTTTGGGGGAGACACAACATTTAGATCATAGCCTTCCACTCTTAGCCAGCCCCTCCAAATTCTTGTTTTTCTTCTATACATCCATTCCATTCTAGTATCTTCAGAAATCTTAATTTGTTTCAGCACCAGTTTTTATGTAAAAGTCCAAAGACTCATCTAAATAGCATCTTAATCTGATATGAATGAGACTCGAGGCACTGCTCTGATAAAAATGTTTTTCAACTGTTGTCTTAGTTATTTTTTGGTTGCTGTGACAAAACACCCAACATCCAAAGTCAAAAGAAGAAAGGTTTATTGAGTTCGTAGTTTGTAGAGGTTTCAGTCCATAATGGCTGACTCCAAGGCAGGGTGGCATATGGCAGACAAGCATTGCAAAGAGGCAACCGTTCATGGCAGTGGAAGACTGCAAAAGCAACAAGACCAAAAAGAGGGAGATAAGACTCTTTCTTCTCCTTTTATCTTATCCAGACTGTTGGGATTAGTGTGATGCCAATTCAATCAGTGGAATGATTCAGCAATCTTTCACCCTGATTCCCAGCAACATTAATCCTAGTATTGAACAAATTAAACACAAACTCCAGATTCAGCTACCTCCATAAAAGTCCCATTGAAAAGTGCATCAGGCTTGATGGGAACATCTAGACACAAATCATAACAGCTATGAGCCTGTTAAATCAAACATAACAAAAGTTATGAGTGCATGCTTCTAAAATAACAATGGTCAAACAGACAGAGAGCAGACATTTCTAATTTAAAGGAAGAATTTCAAAGCAAGAAGAGAAATGACAGGTCTTGAGGGAGTCCAAAATCTAACATTTTGAGAATAATTTTCTTTGACTACAATGCTTTGCCCTACAGGCTCACTGGGGCAGAGGGAGTTTCCCTATAGACACAGCAGGGTTGGAATTTTATTCCTGCAGTTTTGCTGGTGAGATTCAGTTCTCTAGAGCTCTGTGTGGCTCTGCCTCTTTGTCTTCCCTGTGTGTAGCTCGTGTCACAATTTTAGGGTCCTGTAATCTAAATCACTAGTGGTTCTGCTGGTCTGCAATCGCCCTAGTAGGAGGTCTCTTTGGTGCTGTTTCTGAGGCTGTTCTCTGCTTGAGTCCTGCAACTCCCTGGGTCATGCTTTGTAGTCTAAGTGGAGGAAGTTGCACCCCTACAGCTCTGCTGGGAAAGCACATAACATACCTGGGCCTCCTAGAGCTGCTCCTGGTGCAGCAGAGCAACAGTGATGGAGGGGTGGACCAGAGATTTATGATGGATATGAGACTGTGAAGGACAGTGGGTCCCTACTTTGAAATCACTCCATCCCCAAGATCCTTGCACTCTGGAACTTGTCTTCAAGGTCATTCTTCATTGTTTTAGACTATAAGTCTTGTATTCTGCTTAGATTGCTGAAGTTGGTATGTATCTGTCTTAGTTACTTGCTGCTGAAGTAAAATAGCTGACACCCAAAGTTAAGGGAAGAAAAATTTTTTTAGCTGATAGTTTGTAGAGGTTTCAGTCCATAGTTGACTGACTCCAAGTCAGGGTGGCTTGGCTGAGGAAAATAGCTCATAATTGGCAGAATGTAGCAAAGCAACAAGGGACCTTAACAGTATCTTTCTGGCCCTTTTATACTCAGTCTAGGCTATCAGCATTAGGGCAGTGCCAAACCAATAGGTGGATCTATTTAGTAATCACTCACCCTTAATCCCAACATTGCACCACAAATCAACCACACACTCCAGATCCAGCCACCTTAGAAAAAGCCCCATCTAAAGCCACATGAGGCTTTGTGTGTGTGTTTTGCGGGGGGGGGCATCTAAACACAATTAATATTACAGGTATTACATTTTCCATATTTTGTACTTATTTTTACTTTTGATGCTTGGTTTTCTTTTGTGATTGTATGTGTGTGTGCTGAACTTGTATATTTGCTAGAATTTTATCTGTAAAAATATGAAAGGTATTTATTAAAACTGCGTTCTTTATTAAAAGATGTACTTTATTTCTGCTGTTTGGTCCACATTAGGAAGATGCACACAGTGCAAATTTTGACCCTAAATCTGTCTAATAGTGCCTGACTTTTTAACATGCAATCTAAGAGGAAACTTAGATTTCTTATATCTAGTGCAAAGACAGATGGATCCCTTAATTTACTGTCTTGATGATTTTTTCCCTCTCATTATTCACCTTATTATACATTCAGTAGTTTGTTTATTTTCTCCACACTTAATTATATTCCCCAGTCTCAGGTGCAGGGTGGTGCTTAGCACAAAGTGGATTAAAAATATTAATTGAATCAAAAAATTTTGTGCTTCCAAACACAAATATACCTTGAAAGTCAATGTCAATGAACTAATTGCTGCCTCACTATAAATAATGAATATGAACTATTTCATTAGACACCTGTATCTAAGATAAACTCTAGTACTCAACCAATAAAATATAACTATTTAATTATAGTTAGGGTGGAGAGGAGGTACAAATTTAGAACTGTCTCATTTGATATGACTGTAGTTAGCCACATGTAGCTATTGAAATTTGAATTGAGTCATTAGTAGGAAAATAGGTGCACCTTGAGACTTTAATATTAAGTGAAGTTAATCAGATACACAAGTTTAAATATTGCATGGTTTTTCTCATAAGAGAAACTCTATACATAAATAAAGTGCAAAATAAAAGACAGACAGTAGGAAAAAAAGAGAAAAGTAATCCAGCATGGC
>RJWT010016448.1:0-19857 GCA_004365215.1 Cuniculus paca | reverse complement strand
ACAAGACAGAAAAAAAAACATATTTACTGTATTGCATACTGTTATCCTTCGTATATATGCTTAGACTGTCAACCCCATGCCTATAAATTCAACCTAACAATACAATCCTTCAGGTGCTTTTTGTACCTCAATTGCTATCAGCTCAGGTTGACCTCCAAACCAGCTGGTGGCTTATGGGGTGAGAGGGTTTGGTGATTTTCAGCCTGCATGCCAGTAGGCTTACAGGAGGCATTGACTTTTTCTCTTCCTGGGTCCCACAAGGTCTGCGCAGCTTAGCAGAAAGGCTGGCTAGTTGGGTCCTTGATCAGCTTCTCCCAGTCCCAGTATGGCTGATTCTCGGGGAGTTGCTGTCTGACTTTTCTTTGTCTTCCTGGGTCCCACATGGTCTGCGCAGCTTAGCAGAAAGGCTGGCTAGTTGGATCCTTGTTCGGCTCCTCCCAGTCCCAGCATGGCTGATTCTTGGGAGTTGCTGACTTTTCCTTGTCTTCCTGTGTCCTGCATGGTCTGCGTGGCTTTCTATTTTGTTTTTTAAAATAATAATAAAAAAGGATGAGTGAAAACTGAATATTCTTGCTTCTTAATCTTGTGTTCAGGAGCAGAAGAGATACTTTGTAGAGGACTTACTGAAGTCTTGACCATGTATTACAATTTAAACACATACTTTACATGTATTTTCTTTTTTAATCATAATATATTATTTGTATCCTTATTTTGTAGATGAGAAACTTAAGCACAAAAAGCTCAGTTGATTAATGATGGGTTATTGTATTTCTATACTTTCATTATCTATCTTTGCCACTGTCTCTCAACACAGAAATGCATTTCTATGGAAATATCATATGGAGAACCAACAAGTATATTCTGAGAAATGGATAATGTTCATTTGAAATAGAAAATTAGCATTAACATTAATTAATTAATATGAGTGTTAAAATAAGGATTATGTTCAATGTCAAATCTTTACATTCTTCTCCTTTAAGACTTGAGAAAAATAAGTGGTAGAGAGTAAAAGAACTTGTGATCAAATTTCAGACTTCAAAATTGCAAACATAGACCAGTAGACTACACACACAAAGCCCCTCACCTACTGAAAGTGACAAAACTGAGATAGGGAACAGTCAGGGACTAGCCCAGGTTTCTTCAAGCAAGGCTGTGTGAAATGTTCCATCAAGTCTCAATTTAATCTTCAGAGAACACAGTTCTGATATGTATCCCAAGCACTCTGCCTTAGGACATACCTTCCCTAACATTTTTTGGTTTGAGAAAATTATTTTCAGACCACCTTTTTCACAAAAAATCCACTTCCTATAACCTACACACTGTAAAAGGTGAAAATGATACCTCAGCTAAAAGACCTTTCTTACCAGATCCAGAAGTGCTAGTCCTGTCGTCTTCATCCAAGCTAACACAGAGCCCTAGGATTTCTGAATTTGAATTAAAACAGTCTACATACACTCATAGTGCATTGAAAATATTCTGAAGAAATTTTATTATAAGGTGATTTGTGAGATGAGAGTGACTATGCTAATATATACTCTGTCCCTTGTCCTTAAAAACACAGTATGAGAGGCAGGTGTGGTGGTCCATGCCTGTAATCCCAGGATGACTGAGTCAGGAGGTTGGAAAGTTTGAGCCCAGTGTGGCAAATTAGCAAGACACTGTCTCAAAATAAAAATAAAGGGAGTGGGAAATACAATATAATAAGTCAAAATTTGAAATTTTCAATAATATATAATAATAAGTGATAAATCTTTGTTATTATCTGAAAAAAACTCATCTAATCATTTTTTCAATAAAATTCTCAGCAAAGTCAGAGAGAATATATCACTCTACTATATCATAAAACAATAAAAACTAGTAAGACACTTTAAATTGCTTATAATGTTTTAGGCTGATGTGCACTGATATTAAAAGATCTTTTAAGTTTTTAGGCTTGCCTAATTACTAAATGGTAGATCAGGTCAACTTTACCTAAGTTGGAAATAATCCTATCATTAAAACATACAGAAAATATTTTAAAAATATTGAAAATTTCAAATTTTGACTTATGAAATTGACACAAGCAAAAATCGCTTTTGTCCTTCATCTCCTGCTATCTGGTAACTATTGCCTTCACCATGACTATTTGTGGGTCCTTACTCTTGTCTACACAGGAAAGTTTTCTTGCTACTTTTTTTCCATTTCCTTCAGCCAAATGCACTAACTGGTATTTGCTGTGACATTAAGCCTGTCTATGATGATTTTGGAGAATCGAGAGTGGCTGTAAGGAAATGAAAATGCCTTGTCTTTCATTCCAAAGATTATAATGTATAGTTATCTGGTCAGAAGGCAGCATATTCAAAACAACTTGAAAATTATTCACTCAGACTTATACATGCACATACACATGCACACGTGCACACATCCTTTCTCTACATAGGATAATGATAAAGAAAGGGGAGGGAATGATACAGAGATATGTAAGTAGTAAATTACTATAAAGATTTGAACTGAGGTTGGTCCTTTCTTTCTCATCCCTAACCTGAAGGTAAATAGGATTATTATGAAAATCAAGGAACAGAAAATTGACCCAGCTTGCCAAGGAATTAAGGAAGTCTACTGAGATTTAAGGTAAATTTTGAAGGAAATGGAAGAGCCTTAGAGTTTGAGATGTTTCACCTTCATGAGATGACTTCCCAACACAAAAATGAGAAAGTCACCTAAAAATGTAGTGTTGGTTGGAATAATTGTAAAAAGCTTAAACAAAATAAGCCACTGTATATTCCTCATTGGCTGTTGTAAGTGAAGCAATATCATTTAAATGTCTCCAAGGGACAAGCTAAAGAAAACTTAAATATCACATAGCTAGAAAACCACTGATTCCTCCTTTTATGAGGCAGCTTAGCTTCCTGAAAGTCAAGGTTAGAGAAACTTGCTTGGCAATGGAGCTTCCCAGCAGAATGAAAAAATATGTCTAGGTACTTCAATCCAGTCCTTTTGACTAACATTAAAGTCTATTCAATATATTTTATTCAGTGTGTTTCAAAAACTTCATCCAGACACATTTAGTAGATGGAGAATTGTCTTGCACAAAAATTATACTTGTTTGCATAGCATATCCATTCTAAAATATGACTAAATGAGATTTCCTGCAGTGTCTGCACTAGAAATAGCTTCAAATTCATTTGGTGCTTTTTTGCTATTGCTCTTCAATATCTTCAGGAAGATAATCTTCATTCTAACCACTCTTACCCATTTGGACTAATGGCCTTGTGTTTTCCTGGGTGTGGGGGTCTACTGAACTGTATTTGTGGAATTTTGGGGGATTTTTTCAGCTGAACAGCAAGAAACCCATTGCCCCCAAACTGTATCAGTTTATTTTTACTTTCACAATGGCATACTTTTGAGTCATTTTGGAATGTGAATTTCTACCTCTGTCTGAAACAAAACTTCATTTTATATTCATGCACAAAAGCAGTGGAGTCTTTTTGCTCAGTTAAATAGGCAGTTCAGTTAAGCAACAATGATAAAATTAATTGAATTAACTGGGCATGTACTAACAACTGCCTTATAATTATTTGAGAAACACTGACATCTCTCTTGTCCTTGCTTTCTCCGCCATGTCTCAAGAACATCTTAATTCTTTAAAAGTTGTCCATTGCGTAAAAGTACGTATGATCATCTGCACATGGAGAATCATTTTCATCACATCTTCTTCCTGCCTTTCTTGAATCCTTCGTCCCCCACTCTCTCCTTCTCCTCTTATTCCCTCCCCTTCATCTGAGTCCGTTTTCCATTCCTTCCACAGTAATCCATTTAATAATTTAGGGTCTCTTCTTCCTTTTTCTTTCATGGCAGAGACTGGTTATTGTGTTATCATGGTCATATAATTTCATTTAACACTTGATTGTGCCGCTCTGAAAATCTTTGTGAGTCATCATGTGTTTGTCCACAAGGAGCAGCCTTCTTCCACCTCTGTGTCATCTCTAACCTGGTTACCCAGCTGCTTAACTTCGGCGTCGCCCTCTCTTTCGCATTCTTCACAGACCAGGCAGTCAGTGTTCAAAACCAAACAAACCATTCTCTCACTACTTAAAACCTTTTGAAAATCAAACCTCACTTGAAATTTAAAAGAATGAAGCTACTAGAGCAAACAATGTGGCAGTTCTCACAAAAAATAAACCACAGCACTACCATATAACCCTTCAACTCTGTCTCTACCCAAAAGAACTGAAAGCAGAGACTTAGAAATATTTATTCACGTATTTGTAACAGCCTTACTCCTAACAGCAAAAAGACAGAAGTAATCTCAAGTATCTATGAACAGATGAATTAAACAAAATGCGGTATATACATAAATTGATTATTAGTCAATCCTAAAGGAAATTCTAACCCCTAATACAATACAGATGGACTCCAAAATAGTGCACTAAATGAAATTGGCCAGTTACAAAGCACAAGTATTGAATGTTTCCAGAAGTACTAGAGTAATCAAATTCATAGAGATGGTGGTTGCCAAGAACTGAGATGAGAGGAATAGAGACCTGGTTAATGGACAATACAGTTCCAGTTTGTTAAAATGGATGATGGTAACGGTTGCCAAACAGTGTAAATGCAATTAATCCACTGAAGTGTACAGTCAGAATTGGTTAGAATAATAAATTTTATGTTATGTATATTTTACCAGATAAATAAAACTACCACTGCCTTTAGGATAAAGCTCAAATTCTTCAAAAAGCTGTAGGTAGCTCTATACCCGATTTCCCAAAACATTGATCATCATGTTCTTCTCTACTTAGAAAATGCCATTTTGCCAACCTATATCTAGCACTGTTTCAACAATGCAAAGCAGAAGGTATTTATTTATGTCTCCTTGGGGAACCAGTGGTTCTTTGTTGTCATGGTCCCTACTGCATGATCACAATGAAATCTCTGAAGAGTATGAAGAGTTAAAACAGAGCAATCTTCACTTAATACAGGGCTGGTGCTTCATAAACGGAGTTAATGAATTTTACCCTGTACCATGCAGACCATGATGCAAGAGTCACTGTGTCTTCAGTGTGCAATTTGTCCTTTCAAGGAAATGAAGAACAAGATAACAGCCTCAACATGAAGGGAGCAGAGTTTTGAAATACTGGAATTCAGAATGTTTTCCTTGTAAAGCTAAATTTCTAACATGTAGACCTTTTGTTTTAGTATATTTTGAAACTGAAGAGTAAATATTAAGAATGAGTAACTCAGTATCTTTGAACATTCCTACTCAAAGAAATGGATGTTTTGAGATGCTACAGCATATCTCAAGGTCTTACTCCTAGAGTCCATCACTGTCCAATAAATTTCATCATACAAATGGAGAGAACTATACATAGAACATCTGATGGATTTGTTCTAATTAACTTAAATGGAAAACAATGTGCATATGACTGAGAAATTTGACAGATCAAATTGTTTCTTCAACAGTGATATTCCTTCTAGGGTAAAGTTGTTCTCCAAAACAATTAACTAATGAACAAGGATTTATTGAGCATCTATTATATTTTCAAGACTGTACTGGATCTCAAAGAGTTTATATAAATGTCACAATCACTGTCAAAGATATCTATAAAAGGAATAATAGAATTAAACTCTGGGCTTTTGATTTCCCATGTACACATTAACATAATTCTACACATACAACAGAAAATATAAATTTAGCAGAACACTACAGAAAATCCAGTTAGAATGAATTATTATTTTACCTTGTTGATATTTTAATATTAGCCTATAAGCAGTCAAAGACTGGATTCAAAGTATCCCTTGAGCCATTAAAAAGTTGTCTGTCTATAAATAAGAAAACAAAAATCAAAGTTTAGGATGTGTATGGAACTATAAACAGTTATGAGCTATGTCAGTGAAGATCTATATGATCATGTTTTATGTTAAAAGGGGAATAGTTTTTTTATTCTGTATCTTAAAATTAGCCCTGTTACTAAAACCTAGTATTATTCTTAATCTTACTGAAGAAGATATTCCATATAAAAGACTTACAAGATGCCTTGAAAATTATCCACATTTTAATGTATGTCCCCTATCCTTGAGCAGGTGGTAGGGTCTGTAGACAAGCAGAATTGCTCTACTCAGCACCTTTCCTTTTGTTCTTGTCCTTGAAAAACTATCAAAATTTCTTCCAGAGAAATAGTACCTGCTACCATCTGACAG
Organism: Cuniculus paca; assembly: GCA_004365215.1. NCBI lineage: Eukaryota > Metazoa > Chordata > Mammalia > Rodentia > Cuniculidae > Cuniculus > Cuniculus paca. Next base: position 13,680 of record RJWT010016448.1, on the reverse strand, counting down.
TACCATAATTAAAATGATAAGTGTCCCTTTTGTCCACTGTTAAAAGCAACAGGGAGAATTTGAGACAGAGAGAGAGAGACAGACAGACAGTTACTTGAGATGTTTCTATTTGCTGTGTTCTACAATAACCTCTTCTGCTCCAGTTGAGTGAGCTCACTAGTTATTCTACTCAAGCCATTCTCTGTAGATGTTTTCTCCCTATATATACACATACCAAGAAATGATGGGTATAATTCAATTGAAATAAAATTTCAATTTATTTCTACTCAATAGAGTGATAGACCAACCTGTTGGAAGTATCCATTATTATTCTTTAAATAATTGCATATGACATTTATTATAATGTAAGCAGACCATATATTGATCACTTCATTTGTGCTAATCATTTTACATGAGTTGACTCATTCAGTCCTTGAAAATGCCCAATGAGTTTTGCACACATCCCCATTTTCATCTCAAGATACCAAGATTTGAAGAGATTAAGTAAATTACACAAAACTATTATATATCCAGTAAGTAGAAGAGCTTGGAAGTATTCAGATTCAGATTTGTACAACTCCAAATCATTAATTCTTACAAGCCATCATCAGAACCTCTGAAATGCAAGGGCAAGGAACAGTGACTGCTTCTCAAAGACAGGGCCAATGGCCTGGAAAGGGATTTGTAGAAGAAAACAATAAGAAAAAGAGCATAATAAAGAGAGGTAACAGCCCCAAAGGGTAAACTCTTGGAAGATGACTACATTTATGATACAGATAGGGAAAAAGCAGAAACAAGAAAGAAGAGGACAAAGAGAGGTGAAGAGGGATAAGGACAGAGAAAAGAATCATGTATTTAGTTCCTACAAAAGTGTTTATCGTATGTCCACCATCTACTCAGCATTGGTCTAAATGCTGAAGATATAATGTTGAAACAACTGAAAAATATCTGTCCATTAAACTCACAGCCTACTGGAATAAAAATATACAAAGCAAGGTTATTAAATATATGCTGTGCGAAATAGTAGAAAATGCCATAAAAAGAAAAGATGACAGGAGAAGGCAATATGAAGTGTCCAAGATGAGTTTTGGATATGTGGCCAGAGACCATCTTGTCACAGGTAAAGAGAAAGCAGCTGTGCTGCTGGGGAAGTGTTTCACACAGAGAGCCAAGGGTCAGTAGAAGGCCCTGAAGCTGGAATCTGTGTGGCATCCAGCAAAGCAAGGAAGCTTTGTTGCTGTATCAGAGTGAAGTAAAGAGGAGAAAGAGCTAATGACATTGTCCGTGGTGATGACTGCCTTTTAATGAAGCGAAACAGAACTTCGAGAGGATTTTGAAGAGAGAAGTGATATGACCTCCTTACAATTTAACACTGTCATTCTGGCTTCTCTTTGATAATAAATACATAGGGAGAAAGAATAGAAGCAAAGAGACAGAAAAAAAAAAAGACTATTACAATAATCCAAGCTAGAGGAGATAAGATACATGAGTGTGGTAATGATAGAAGTGGTGAAAGTGTTCAAACTTTCAAGATACTTCGAGGAAAAGCAAGCAGAATTTGGTTATAAACCAGATTTGAAAGAGTATTCTACCAAAATGTGTGGCCTAACAAGTAGGAAACTGGAGCCTGTGTTAATAAGGTGGAAAATTGGAGAAGGGACAGGTTTGGGAGTATGCTAGCTCAGTAATGACATGTTAAATTTGAAAGGCCAAGGAAGATTGTGAGCTAGACAGTTTGCAGCCCCAACTAAAGAAGGAACTGGGGAGGGCAGGATAAAAATAAAAGGAGTTTCACAAGTAAAGAAATGGGTGATCAGACCAAAAGTTGAAAATTGGCTAAGATGGTGACATTTGGACAAGTCTCTTGGGTCTGGTTAAGAGTGATCGGTATGAGCTCAGTTGCAAGAGGCAGAGCTCTGGAAAAGACAGTAAAAGGTGTAACAGAAAGGGCATCCTAAGAAGACTGGAGTTGGATGAAAGGGACTAGTTAAATATGACCCATCATGCCCTGAAAATTCACAAGACTGTATCTTTTCACCAAGTTTTTGGAGGCACATTGCTGAAAAGCACCACGGGAAAGAAAGTCAACCAAGCTAATGCATTAAACCCATGAAAAATTAGGAGGTAGGGATTTTCAGCTAATATTTGATTAATTCACTTCATTAGAAAGGACATTTACACAAAAAATAATGTACTACAGTTAATGGTCTCATTAAAATCCTTACTCACAAATTAGAAGGGGACCACAGGGAGGAGTGAGAGAGTTGGTGGCAGGCAGAAGGAGCCCGGTCTCATTCTCCTTCCCTAAGGTCTAGATGGGAGGAATCAGAGAGAACTGCATTGTCTCGCATTGTCTCTGGCCCTCTCCTTTACAGCGGTAACTGTCCTTTGCAAATGACCACCTAGATCTTCCCAACTATTTACCAGTAGGAGAGTACAGACAGTACCTGACTTACAGTGGTTCCACTTACAATTTTTAAACTATAATCTTTTTGACTTTACAATGTTGCAAAAGCAGTACATATGCAGCAGAAATCCTGTTTCAGATTTTGTATTTAAGTCCTTTCTAGTTGTCTTTGCCACACTACTCTCTGCCATGCTGGGCACCCTCAGCAAGCTGCAGCTCCTAGTCCACCACTCCACCTTGAGGTGAACAAGTAATCCTTTCCCTACAGTGCACTGTGTGGCTAAGCAAAGATGTTTGGTAGGGTAGATTTATTAAGTGCATTTTCTACACATAAAGTTTTCAATTCACCATGGGTCTATTGGGATATAACCCATCATCAATAGAGGATCATGTGCAATTATTTTTGCGTGTGTGTGCGTGTGTGTGTGTGTGTGTTTTAACACAGGACATCCAGAAAGAGGGCCAGTTCACAACTGATTTACACACTACTGTGATAAGTTTACTGAGGAGTTAGGATGGCAGTGTAAGTTGAAAGAGAGGAAGGAAAGGAGGAAAAAAACATTAATGACCTTAAGAGAAACAGAGTGGGATGCTGTGCAAAATCAAAGGTTTCTGAACTGTTAATGGCAGTGCCAGGTACCAAAGACCATGACAGTGGGAAAGAGGGAAATGTATATGAAGATCAAGCTTTCCTTTCACTTTTGCACTGTAAACTCTGCAAACCTCACCATATAGATTAGAATGGGAAGAGTATTTCAACAATATTTATGTGAGGCATGATGATTAACTCTGTATAACAAAATTTCTATCTCAAGTCTTAATAATAATGATATGAAATTTGAGGGTAAGTGTCAGGAAATTATTACTTAAAGTATTACCTTATTTTTCTTTAGTTTTTTGAGATTGTAGATTTTCATACAATTGCAAAAAAATAATTAATGCAATGTACATTTATTCAGATACTCTTTGTCCCAGTGGTAACATCTTTTAATATATACCACTACATCAACACCAGAATAATGGCATTAATACTATCAAGCTATAAATTGCCATGGCCATAGAAGATTGCTTTTTACATCAACATTCTCTTCCCTCTTTCTTCCTAATCCCCTCTTTAACCTCTGGCAACCAGTGACCTATTCCACATTCCTAGAACTCTGTCTTTTTGATGAAGTTACATAAATGGAATCACATGGTTTTATAACCTTTTGTGATACATAATTCTTTGCATAATTCTCTGGAGATTCTCCAAAGTTATTGCATGTATTAAGAAGTCATTACCTTTCACTGCTCAGTATTCCATGGCATGAATGTACAACGATTCGTTTAACAGTTCACCTACTGACGAACATCTGAGTTGTTTATGGTGTGGCCTATTATAAATAAAGCCACTATCAATATTCTGGTGCAGGTTTTTATATGAATAGAATCTTCATTTCTCTGGAATCAAGGCTCAGGAATGTAATTTCTGAGGCATACAGTGTTTGAATGCTTAGTTTTTTGTTTTTTGTTTTTTGTTTTTTGTTTTTTTAAGAACAGCCTATTTTCCAGACTGGCTATACCATTTCACACTGCACAGCCATGTCAATGATTTGTTTTGTTTTATCCTTGTCAGCATTTGGATTTGTCACTGGTTTGTTTGTTTGTTTACTTGAATAATTTTGATGGGTATGTAGTGATAACTCTGTGGTTTCCGTTTGTTTTGCTACAGGCTAATGATGCAAAGCATATTTTCATGTGCTTGTTCAACATCTGTATGTCCTGTGTGAGAGATGTCTCTCCATGTCTTTTGCAAGCTTGTTAACTGAATATTCTTGGTCTGAGGTTTTTTGTTTCATGTGGGATTTGTACTTGTTTCGTTGTGCTTTTACTATTGAAATTTTATTGTTTTTTGTATATTTCAGATACCAGTTCTTTATAGAATATGTGGGTAGCAAAAATTTTCTTCTGATTTATAGCTTATCTTCTCATCCTTTTAGGGTCTTTCACAAAACAAAAGTTTTCAATTTCTATAAAATACCATCTACCAATTTTTCCTTCTGTAAAATGTGGTTCTGAAGCCATGTTTCAGAATTATTTGTCTTCCCATAGACTCTGAAAATATTCTTTTTTGTTTTTCTCTATAACCTTCACAGTTTTATATATTGAATTTCAGCTTGTGATCTGTTTTGAATTAATATTTGTATGTTTGCATGAGATAGGTCAACGTATTTTTTTTTCTTCTGATGTGCAATTGCTCTTACACAATTTGTTGAAAAAGGTATCTTTCTTGCATTGAATGTTTTTGCATCTATGTCAAAAAATCAATTGGGCGTGTTTCTGTGAGTCTAATCTGGGCTCTCTATTCTATCCCATTGATCTATGTGTCTGTTCCTCCACCAATATCACACAATCTTAATTCTGGTAGCTATGTAGTGATTCCTATAATCAATTTTACTGATTCTTCTCAGTATATTCATCTTTAAAATTATTTTAGACATTCTAGTGTTTTTTTACCTTTCCACATATATTTTAGAATATTGTCTATGTCTACCAAAATCAGAAACCAATAAAAACAATCAAATCTACCTGTAGTTTCATAAAAATCTCAATTTGCAGAAAATAATCATCTTTGTATGCTGTCTTGCAATCTTTACACATACTATGTCTTTATCAGTTTTTGTCTTACATAGTTGATACAGGATTGCTATGAATTCCTGGTGAATCAATTGTTCTTTTTATCATTGTATAATATCCCTCTACATGTCCTAGCTTTGAAATTTACTTATTGAATATTAACACAGCCTTTCCTGCTCTGCCTCAACTAATGTTAGCATAATATAACCATTTTTATTATTTCATTTTCATGCTGTACATATTGTTACATTTTAATTGAATTTGTTGTAGGCAGTATATAATTGAGGCGTGCTTTTTGATTCAGTCTGCAAATCTTTGTCCTTTAATTCATGTATTTAGATCATATATATTTAATATTATTACTCATGCAGTATGTTTTAAGTCTAGCATTTTATTTTTCATTTTCTGTTTATATTGTTTTGCATTTCTTTATTTTATTTTTTTTCCTCCTATGAGTTACTTAAACAATCTTTGGATTGTTTTCATGTGCATCTTTTTGCATAGCATTTGTAGTGGTTGTTCTAAGTGTTATGCTATATATGTGTGTCTTATAATAATCTACAGGTATCATCATTTTACCAAGATAAGCAACATATAGAAACTTTACCTATCTACATACATCCTATTACTATAACCCCTGTTTATATTGTAGTTGTCTTAGTTTTCTCTATCTGCATTTAGAATCACATAAAATACAACCATCATTTTTACTTCAACCACCAAACATAATTTAGAAACTTAAAATGAGCAAAGCCTATTGCACTAACTATATTTGTTTTTACTGTGTTCTTGTTCCTTCTTGATATCTCAACATTTTCTAGTTAGAGAATTTCCTTTAGGCATTCTTTTAGGGTATCTCTGCTTCTGACATATTCCTCAACCGAAGGAGTCTTATTTTTCCCTTCATTCCTGCAGATAATTTTCACTGGTTGTAGAATTATTGTAGTTTCTTTCAGTAACTAAAAAATATCTTGCTATTTCCTCTGGCTTTTGTAGTTTCTAATGAGACAGGAAGTCATTCTAATCATTTCCTCTCTACATAAAGAGTCAATAGTTTCTGGCTGATTTCAGGATTTTTTATTGTTTTTAATTTTCAGATGCTAAATTAATGTAGTTTGTGATAAATTTTTTGGATTTATCCTATAGGTTTGCATCAGTTGCAAAATTTGGGGCATTTTACACCGTTCATTATCTGAGCACTTTTTTTAGCATCACCCTCTTTCTCCTGTCATCTGCTACTCAAATGATATGTGTTAGACCTTTTGTTATAATCTCATATGTCCCTGAAGCCCTGTGTTGTTTTTTTTCCAGTCCATATTCTTTTGGTTGCTCATATTGAATGCTTTCTATTCAGTATTTCAGGCACTCGATCATTCCTCTGTTTTATTGCACAAATGTAACCATCCATCAAGCTATTTATTCTGGTTATTGTAATTTTTATTTCTAAAATTTCTACTTGTTTCTTCTCTACATCTTCTAGTTTTTGCTGATGCTTTCTTTTTTATCCCATTTGTTTCAAGTATGTTTATAATTGCTTACTGCATCATTTTTATTATGATGACATTTAAACCTTTGTCAGATAAACCTAACACCTCTGTCATTCAGGTGTTTTTATTGAAATCTATATATTGTTGGCTTATTATAGGACTCTGAACCTTAACTAAATCTTCTGTTTTATCTGGTCTCTTCTGTTACCACTGCAGAAAGAGAGCAGAGGTAGGTGCTGGCTCGTTAATGCCAAGTGGAGGTGGAATTCTATAATCCCTACCCAGACTACTTTAACCCATAAGGTGGGAAGGTGGGTCACTCTTTTATGCTGCATGGGGGCAGATGTTATATATTCCCAGGCAACCTCCATTGACACTATCATGAGAGTGGCTGATTTCTACTAGGCAAGCCTTGCCTCTCCACTCTTACTCCTCTGAAATAACCACAAAAGACAGGTGAAGGGACCTCTCAATGATTCCAGGTTGACTCAGTATTTTTTCCTCAGGTAAGACTGAAAGCATCATTTCTTCTCTGGTCCTGTCTGGATAGGTACAGCTATTACAGATTTTTTCTGCTAGCTAAATTGTCCCTTTCCTGATATTTTGGTTAAGGTGGAGAAATTTGACTTCTGTTGGGATGTTTTAAAATACTCTTTCTTAACGTGCTATTGCCACTTCTGGATTCTCAAATTTTTCATCTCAAAATCTGCAATAGATGAGGCAAAGAAGAAACTCAGGGAAGTAATCAACATGTTAACCTCAGATTCAAGCCCCTTAGATTGTCTGCCTTCTTTCCTCTACATTTCAGATTCTTCTGTGTTTGCTTTATATATAATTTCCAGGAATATTAGTTGTACTTACCAGGATGGATCAGGAAAAGTACATCTACTCCATCTTCCAAGAAGTCAGTTTTTGTTTATTTTTTCAAAATATTTTACTTATCAGTAAACTATCATCCTTCCTACAACAGTGATATCAAGAAGCAAAACTTCCTGAGATTGTCTACTTCAGTAAGAAATCATCAGTTCTTTAATCTTGACTCATGATTTTTTTTTTCTTTTCACTGAGCTTTCATCAAATTCTCATGATTCTCCTATTATGCGTGCTTATATGTGAGCATGTGTGTGTATCTGGGGATAAACAATTCTAACTTATCCAGAGTACTGTATTTAGCACCGACAACTTTTGAAATAAGCGAGGATCCAGATCCTAAAGAGCCCAACATCTGATGTTCTTCAAGTATTTCCAAAAAATGGCAAATGGAATGGCCTCAGAGGACTTTGAATTCCAGAGGTATCTGTCATACCCTCCACCTCTCCCCACTCATTCCTTCATCCACTATGGTTTCCATTAAGGAAAAGAGGAGTTACTGAAACTTGAAGGAATTTAACCTTAGAAAGCTCAAATTCTAATTCTGACCTCTGGACATCAACAGTTCAGCTATCATTCATCACACTGGTCCATGTCCTATGCAAATTAAATCCATGTTACACAGCAGTGATACAGGTCCAGGATGTACTTTGTAGGCCAGGTGATGAAGATTTGCAGTATTTGTTTTTCAGTTCAGACAACTGGCCAGAATCCAATTCATTTCGTCACATCAGCTGTTCTTCCCATAAGTTTCAAGCACTTCAACGTAACATTCAGATGAGCCCTTTTCTTTCTGCTTCATTTTTCAACAACCTAGCTGTTGTCACTTCCTGCTTTTATAGCACTCTCTGTCAAAAACATGAAAGGCAGCAGCTAAGCATGTCTTATACTAAGATCCAGAAATACTGCAGGGAAAACTAAATTTTGAGAAGCAAAACGTATACCAGCTTTCCACGGATGCCTCCACCAATTTTACAGGATTGTTTTATTGTTTTTCCTTCTAAATGGCCTTACGCTTAGTGGAGGAGTTACTTTCCCTGAAATTCTGCACCTTTAACTCTTCCTAACTTCTGTGAAAAACACATCTATGGGAACCACTTGACAAAACACATGGGCCCGAGTACATGTCTGCAGGACCCAGTTCACAATTGCCAAGATGAAGGAGAAAAAAATAGAATACAGCCATTTTGTCTTCCTAAGCCCATCCCTATCCCTGCCATGACATTATTTTAGAATTGTGTTGTAAAAAACAGAGGTCCGCCTGGTTAACATCTTTTGGCAAATTTAAATTGTTGAGTAGATAATGTAAATGAAACAAGCTGTAGAAAATCAGTAACCTCTGGCTCAAGATCTTTTGTTTTCCCACAGCAGATACTGCTCTCGAAGTCTAAAGGGTCAGATATAAATTCAAAAATACACAAAGCATTCACGAGTTGGAATCTCTTATGAATGCAAAGTCCAGAGGACCTGGTATTTCTTAGTATGATTTCATGTAAGTGCCTCACAAGGGAGAAGGAAGAGAAGATGTAAAATTGCCATGAAATTCATTTGCCAAACCTGCATTGCAAATATATGGCTGACTAAATGACTAGGGTGGGAAGGGAAGAAATCTTGGGAAGGAGGGTGGATGTGGAATTATTCTGAATGTCTTCAAATTCAATATTCCTTTGTTCATACGAAGGCTGACATTATAAACCAGGACTTTAGGAAGGGAGAACCATACTAAAATTTAGCACATTCTGAAAGACCAGCTATGATCTTTAATATTGAGAGGACTCACATTTAGTAGAATTTAAAGGAGTCAAGCTGGCATCTAGTATAGTCTATAGCTTTTTGAATTAATACCAGGCAGGTGATGAAATAAAATAGATAAACTAGCTTTCTATAGCATTTACCTTTGGTTTTGTGTGCTATAAAAAGTACCAGAGGAAAGAACATTTGCAAAAAATAAAAATGAACAAGCCCAGAGCAACTAGGGAATGATACTTAAGTCTTGAACTGGTCCAAACTGGAACTCCTACGAGGTGTCTGTGCTGTCTCACACAGACAAATCAAAAATTCATGCACTTTGCAATAGGCAGCCAAATTGTGCATCCTGCCTCCAGCAGATAAGCCTTCACAGTTGTACAATGCTGTCTAGCAGGTAAAAGGAAAACCACTGACCCCACTGAGCAACCCGCAATATAACCTGAACATGAAAATACCAGATGGATTGAAAGTGACAGACCTAATAAGCAACTTCCAGAATCTGCATGAACCTAATTGCAGAAAATCCTTAGTGCAGCTGCTTCTATTTGCTTCCTCAAATCCTTAAGCCAAACAACCTAGATCAGAGAATCTCAGCATGCTCTTGAACTGCCCAAGCCATTTTAAATGTGCTGTCGGATTTATCGGATCCATGGCTCCAATTAGGAATTATTCAGGGAAGTTTCCAATATTCTGCAGGGAGGAATGTCAGGGATATTTGTTGTATTTGGACTTTATTGCTTATATTTTCTCTTCTTTCGTCATTCACATGCCTTAAACTAATGAAATAATAATCATCAAATGTCTTGAATCCCAGTGTGGCTAGACATAGTTAAGCAAAGTAAAACATACTTTTACTGAGAAATATGTAGCTCATCAGAATTAGACACAGTCAGAGATTTGAGGTTCTGTTTAACTTTATTACCCATGATTTTCTGTGCATGTTTAATTTCTCTTTCACAAATAACATCATGTTCTGGAAGAATCAGGAGGTGGTTATAATGAGAGAAAAAGCACTCTGGATGACTGTATTCTTTGAGTGAACCATTCTAGTCCCATCATTTCTGAGATTTGCTGTAGACTCAGTCTTTGATGAACACACCAAACAAATGTGCACACACACACACGTAAACTTGCATACACAGATAAATTCTAATCCCTCATGTTTTGTGAGGTGAAATGGAAAATGATTAAGTCGCTCCAAGACTAGAGCCCTCATGAGCAGAATTAGTGACCCTATGGAAGAGAGCCTGGGGAATTGATTTGCCCCTTTACAGTAAGAAGATGGCCATTTGTGATCCAGGAATCTGAGCCTTTCCAGACATCAAATCTGCCAGCATCTCAATCTTGGACTTCCAAATTCTAGAATTTTAAGGAATAAACTTCTGTTTTCTGTAAGCTACCCGGTCTATGGTACTCTGATATAGCAACTCAAATGTACCAGGACCACTTTATTCTATAGAATAATTCCCACACTGCCCTAGAAATAGATCTTTCACTCTAGGGAATAGTCTGAGACTTGACTGCTGTGCTTTGTTCACCTGTCCCTTTAATTTAACCACACATCCTGCAAAGCCACAATGGCTGCTTTGAAACAATCTTGTAAAATTTGAATGGTGACCCCTGCAGACACACTGCAGAAAATCTCCATGCTGTTTTGAAAGTGAATTTCTTTTTCCTTAAAGAATTAAGTGCTGTTTTTGGTTTCCTAATCAGCAAGTATCACAGTGAGTTAGATGTCGAAGGGACACCAGTGACCCTGCATCGAGGTTGCCAATGAGCTTGATTTGTGCGACTAAGAGCCAACATCTACAAGGCCATTGCTACGAGACCAAGTGAGATTCTGGCTTCTGAACGTGTCTGTTTTTGTCTGTGCACTGTGCTACTAGGCTGGCTTTGTTTCATAGAAAAGAAATTATACTGATCTGAACCACAATCACATATAATATTCATTAGATCTTTATACTGATCTGAACCACAATCACATACAATATTCATCAGATCTTTCTTTGTCAAAGGTTAATTTTCATTGTGAGCCCTCTAGATGCTCACTTTATCATGACATTCTTAGTCCCAAACTTATAAATGTTGTTATCCTGAAGAAAGATTAGACATTTTCACAGAGGAAAAGTCACCTTTAATTCTTGAATCAGAATCTCAGTGATTTCTAGCTCCCTATAAAACTATGTACCTAGTGAGAGAAGCTTTACTGTACTCATTTCAGGTTGCGGTATTTACATGGTCTTGTTTGCTAAATCAAAACTTGAAAAATATAGGAATACTGGGAGAGAGACACAACATCACAATGTCTCTTCGCATTTGTTTTTGCTTTACCAAAAGTTTCTCTACCCCAAGGCTATATTTCATCAGATTTATTCAATGATTCATTCATTTATTTATCAAATACTTTTTGGCACTGACAATATGGCAGGCTGTGTTCTTGTCACTGGAGTTACAAACAGTGAACAAAATGAATAAAACCCTGACTGTCTTGGGGTTTATGTTCTAACAGCAATAACAGGCATCAAGCAAATACGTGAATAATGAATTGTATGATAGTGTCATGTGTCATAAAGGAAATAAAGCAATTAGGGAATGGAAGTGCTAGACTGTGTGATTACCATTCCAGATTATGTCCACAGAGGTGTTATCTGAGCAGAAAGCTGAGTAGGAAAGATGTCATGCAATGGTCTGTGATAAGAGCATGTAAAATAGAGGGAATAGCAACATAAAAGACTTGAAGGGAAATGAATAAGTGATGTTCCCGGAATAGAAAGGCCAGCATGGATAAAGGATCAAGGGAGAGATGAGTCCAGGTAGGTGGGTGGCAGCAGAATGTGGAGGCCCCACAGGCCTGTGTGGTAGTTCAGATTAGGGTCTACACAAGAGTTTAGATTTGGGTTTGAATTCATATTTAGATTAGAGAAGCAATGTAAGGGTTGTCTGAGCTAGAGAGTCACATGATTTCTTTTACTTTTTAAAAAATTATAAGATGGCCATGAAGGCACACACCTGTAATCCCAGCACTCTGGGAGGCTAGGCAGGAAGGTCATAAATTCAAGCTCATCCTGGACAAATTAGTGGCTTAATGAGACCCTATCTCAAAAATAAAAAAATAAAAAAGTTGTAAATATAGTTCAATGTGAGGCCCTGGATTCCATTCCCAGTACATACACACATACACACACACACACACACACACACACACACACACACTAATTTATATATTTTTCTGACTGCTGTTTGGAGAATAAACTGCAAAGAACAGAAAGTGTAGGGAAAAAGAACAGAATATGATAAGGAAGTAAACTTGGCACTGCAGGACATGGGGCCCATTCCTAGAAGGTCACACAGGCAGCAGATATCCACACAGTCTCTGAAGTTGCCCTCATAAACCTGAATACTGATTCCACCATGATATCTTGGATAAGTTTTTCAGCTTATCTACACCTCAGTTCATTCAGCTATAAAACATAAATAATAATATTGCCTTGGTCAATGGTCTTTTTAAGAATCAGATGAGTAAATATAAGTAATCCACTAGAAGAAATCTATAGCACACATGATGACCCATGTAAAAACCTGCTATTATTGCTCTTCATGGAAGTTAACAATTTGCATTAAAAGTTCCTCTTTTCAGATTGATTAAAGATTTTGAAATACAAGAATTAGTGTTTTATTCTTGCCAAAGAGTCAACAAAAGATTGCAAAGTCATGCCAGCAATAGGTGTCTGTTGAAATGAATATTGTCAGGGTGTCAAAATCAGGATATTCCTGAAGGACCATGGGAATCTGGCAAACTTACCCTCATTTATCTTTCTGATTATTATATATTTTTATAGACTGACCAATTCCTTACTTTGTAGTATAAATGAAAGAAACAATTTAAGAAGCTTCTGTGATTAAACAGCATGGCTCTTCATTAACCTCTGTCATATAGTAGGAACTCCATAAATACTTGTGCTGCTGATGACCTCTAGAGTAACCAAAATTGGAATGCATCCTTGTGGTAATAGTCTCATGCCTTGACCATAGAAAAATATGATTTCAATACTAACTGCCAGTACATGTGTAACACAAGATCTCGTTTATTTAAGAATTCCTTTGGGAACTCTTAACAGGATCCATTAAAGACATTTGGTTTCCACTGTTTTGGCAATTCCTCCTCTCCTACTAAACCACAGTTCTCTCTATTTCCTCTTTTGAATTTCCTTTGGTTTGAGAAGATTGAAAGATCAGCTATTAGTCTTTGTGTGTGGTCAAATCAACAATCTGGCCTCCATCCCTGGCTTAAAAGAAATACTCTTGTGATGATGCTAACTGATTCCTTCACAAGAAGATGCCTATTGCCTCACATCAAGATCCTGCAGTTCAGGGATTCGTCTAATACCACAAAAAATGTGAAGGTGCTTGCTTTCTGAAACACATAGGTCATTCATGTCATCCATGCTTTTCTTTCCTGTTCTTTTAGAGTGATGCACAATAATAATCAGTGTCAGTAAAGGAGTCAAGTTAAAGACTTATCACTAGACAAAAACTACATAACAGTGCAGGGGACACTGGAAATTTTTGTCT
>RJWT010016447.1:0-19842 GCA_004365215.1 Cuniculus paca | reverse complement strand
GGTGCCATGGTGGCAAGAAATGTCTGAGAAGCCTTCCATATCAGCATGATGTGGCAAAGTAGAGCCACAGGGAAAATGACTCACACTGGTAACTGATACAACCAGAGCTGCTACAGCTTGTGACTAAAGTTTGCAGAATCTTCATGAATTACATTAACCTCTAGATTTTGTATGGGCATTTTAGTCCAGTTTTCTGTTTATCTAGAGTCTTGTTTGTTGGTGTAAAACATTTAGGATAGATTTGAGTTTGAAATATTTGAACTGGACCTTGTTTCTGTGTGAGACTTAAGTATTCCTTGTAATTTTAACTTTATTTGAAACGTAGCCATGGAGGGAATAGAATAGAATGATAACATTCTAGCAAACTTGTTTCACTGCCATAAAGAAAGCACTGATAAGGTAGACAGAGAGAAGCTTCCTCAGTTATACTTGGTCTTCATTGAAGGCCCAGCAAGGTATGGAGTTGAAAGTGACAGTAATAAAGAGGAAAGAAGCATATTTAAAATTAGGAAAATAACACAACAAATCCCAGGGACTTAGAATGAGATAGAGGAGGAGCAAAGATATTAACTTGGGTCAAAGAACATGATCTGGGTACTTAATAATTTGGAATCCATTTGGGGTCCTCAGAAGGGGTAACTCAGGAAGCTTTATTATGTTAAGTTTTACAATAAAGATTAAAATAGCACAGAGCCAGTCACACTGATTTTTATCCTCTGTATTGCTTATTTACTTACTTTATTGTTTATGTATTTAAACAGAAATTAATTACCAGATGTGACTTTTTTCCTGTCAAAGGAAATTTATCTTTTTTTGAAAAAAATTTATACCATGCTATGAGTTTGTAAACTAACTCTGCTACCCTTTAAATATGCAAATATATGGGATCGAATGCAACAGTAGTCAAAACAGAAGAAAAATAATGGTTCAATGGTTTGTCGAGTATTAAATTAAGCAATATGAAAAAGCTGCACACTAAATTAAAATATTCATTTACTTTTCAAACCACAAAGTACTAAATTCAAAGTCAATTAAAAAACTGAACTGAAATGTACGACACCAAAAAACCTTAATGTTCCAACATCTAATACATGGCTGAAGCATATGATAAGTACTCAATTAGAGCTGGTTGAATTTCTGCTACATGCAAGATCATAACATGAACACTTAACATGCTGTTTTTATGCCTATTTTCTAGTGATTACTTGAAAACATCTGGATACATTCAAAGTTAGAAAGTTCTGAAATCGAAATACAATCTATGTTAACACATTGATGGAAAATAATTATTTATATGAATTCTTAAAAATTCATGGATATAAGCAATTCACTCAATTCAATTTACAGTCTTATGGCAGAAAAAATGGAAAGAAATGGAAAATTCATGACTTGTATACAGTATTGAAGTTTTGAGAGAATAAGTGTATTATACTACTGTACAACGTTGGTAAAACAGAAAAAAACTAATTAAAGCAACAGAAATTTTGACACACTGTTTACATGAAAATTAATACCCTAATGTCCCCATTGTTTATGAAAGTATTCTGTTCAGAAACACTAAGTTATATTTTTCAGTTTTAGGATTTAACTAAACTACATTTTCCCCAGTGATGTTTCTATTTCTACATAGTAATTTTATTTTATTTTTATTTCATAGGGAAAAGATAAAACAAAATTTTAAAACAAAATAGTAAGAGAATAACAATGGTAAATACTATATTGTATAAAAAAGATTTCAGTTTTCCTACAACTTTCACATATTGCTCAAAAAACATTATTTAAAAATATTATCTGGCCAATTACTAGTGTTTCATATTTTAATGTGAAATAGTCTCAGGTGTATACTTGAAAAACTGATGATAATGGTATTGATGATGAGATGATGAGGATGAGGAGGAGGAAGAAAGTGCTGAAATGACAGCGATGTTGGTGATGAAAGTTAACATTTTCATATACTTTGTATATGTATTCAATGGCAAGGCTATGATATAGATGTTAAAATGTTTATACTGTGTCCAGAGAAGAAAGGAGGTTGGATCAAAGTATATAAAATATTCAAAACTTTACATAAATTTGTTTGCCAGAACTGGTCATGCCTATGTAACTCCAAAGCCTTTGTGGTTATGTCTGTAATAGCAATTATTTTCTGTTTTGTTTTCTAGTGATGTATAATGAAACTTTAACTTTTCTAATCTGGTGTTCAACATTAATTCAATAGTATTGAAATTTCAGGAAATCAAAGTATACAATAAATTATCCATCAAAACAAAGAATAATAATTATCACAAATAAATTTTTAAAATATGGTTTTTATATTAAATAAGTATGAGCCCTAACAATAAACTTGCTTTTATATAAATATTCATTAATTATTACTTGCTTTCTAATCTCACCATTATATTGCAATTCATTACATATTTGACATAGTTAATACTATTAACAACTATTATTTACTATGTATCCCTGTGACCTGGAGTTACATATTAGAGACTTTAAAAATCAACATCACTAATACTTAATGCCTCCATTTTTACAAGAGGAAATTGAGATTGTTTAAAAATAGTTATTCAAATTACCAGCACTTGAACTGACAGAGGTAGGCTTGAAAATATTTGATTACAAAATTCCTGGCCTTTAACATACATTATATTGTCTTCCTTTAACTATTTAACAAAAATTTGCAAAGACAAATTAATTTCTGTCACTAGACAGACTAGCTCCTGTCACTGTATATAATGTGGAAGAAAACTAAAGAAACCAGTGAAAAACAGTAAAACTTAGAGAAGATACCAGAGTTTAGAATACATATTGTGTTTAGCAGAAAATACACATTAACGCATTTTTACTGGTTGATATCAGGATTAAAGTTACTACTAAACCAAAAAATATAAAGGAAGAAATAGGATACTTTCTTCTGGTGCTATAAAACTTATCTTGGGAAGAAAGCTTTGAAATTGGTAAGTTATATGAACTTAGAGCTATAAACCTTTAAGAATTTGAGTTTTCTCACTCAAAAATGGTATGAATGATGCCTACAATGATAAAGGATAATGATATGGTTTCTGTGATCAGTTGGTAATGGTCAAAAAATGCTCAGTCTCATCTGTAACAATAAATTTCTTTTGACACTTCCTTGGCATATACTAGAGAGTTAACTGCAATAGATAAAGCTTCATTTTCCAACTTCAGCTTGGTCCTAAGTAGTTATGTGCTTTGGACAATTGAGATTCTTTTCTTTTTGTATCTTTTGACTTTTATTTTGTGTATGTTTGCAGTATATAATGATCACATCCAAGGTAGGGAATTGGAACAAATACATAATACATTTCAATTCAGTTTTCCCCTTTCCTCCACCCTTTTTTATTTTCTAGTATCAGGTTAATATTTTTTAATCTTATAATATAAAGTTAATTATCATATAAACAGTTTGATGACCAGACTAACAGACTCAAGAGCATATAATACATGTAAGACAATTGTACTAAGTCAAGGTACACATTTAGATGTTTTGCCTGCACTGAGCTACAATACTTTTTTTTTCTCTCTTTGTTTCTACTCTCAACAGTGAAATGGAGAAGGTAGTAACATAAACTTCATTTCACACTTGAAAAACTAGTACTTTCCCTGTAAAATAGCAGACACTAAAAACTGTACTACTAGTAATCACAATGGAGATGATCATGAAAATGAGTTATCTGTGATTACTTCTTTGTCTAATTTTTCAATATAGTTTTTGCTGACCAATACTTTTCCATCTGTTAGTTTTCCTGAAATTAATATAAATAAAATAATTATACCTACTCTCAAGTTGCTAGCTCCTTTCTGTCTAAACAATCTATAGTTTTACTCTTTACCCAGTTATTCGATTTTGTATTTAATCTTTTGTATTTAATCTTTAGACAATTTTAATTTTATTCACTGGGGATTTGGGGGGCAAAAGATAAACCTAGAACAGCTTTGTCATATCAGCAGGATTACAGAATCCAAAGACTGGAATATACACTGAATGAAAAAAAAAAGATTGGAAAAACAAACATAAAATATATTTTAACCACATTCTAATCTAACGAATGTGCCATTGGATCCCAGAAAGACATGAGAGGTTACTGGGCAGATTTCAAAATGTTATGTTAACCATTAAAGATAGAGCAGTTCCAAAAATAGACCACAGATTCAGGAACAAACCACAGATTAAGGAAAATTAGTGAATCACAAACTGAAAGACAATGAAAAATAAAACCTTACACACTTAATCATATCATCATCAATACTGAAAATGAAAGGAAGTCAGGGTTGAAGAGAGACAATAATTAAAGCAAATATAGAAAATAAGACTTTCAAATGAGTAACTATAAGACCTTTAGTCAGTTTTGCACTGGAAATCAGGAGTAAAACCTTTTAAAGGGCAAAAAGGAGAAAAATATACCAGTATGTATTCTAGATTCCCAAAATATTTTTGCAAATTGAAAGTCAAAGCTGAAAATTCTTTTAAACAGTTTTTAGTCAGAAAACAACTCAAAAGTAAGAAATACTAAAATATGTCTTTTTTATCTAGAATAAACTAACTACAACAGGAAATGTGGATCTGAAAAAGGAAAAAAAGGTCAATGAATAAGAACAAATATATTGGCAAATATAAAATAATATTGATTGGAAGAAAAACAATAATTATCTACTAATTTGTAACATATACAGGTATAAAATCTATGACAACAATGTAACAACAGTGGGGTTGAAAACTGCCATGCAGCTCTGTCTTGTTCAATAAGAGGTAGGATTGCCAAACACAGCAAGCACACTGACAGCTATATAGTATCTTTAACCTCTAAAACTTTGATAGCAAACCTTTTAAATATTGAATGCCCAAGCTACAGCCCAAAACACAAAATGACAACACTGCAATTAAACCTGAATAAGCTTTTGATGATATATACAAATTTTTATTGAAAGATTAAAATTTGCTTTTGGCAAGCTTTTGCACAATTAATGTGATCTTTGCTGTTTTATGCTTGCTGATAATTGCCAAACGTAGGTTCATACTTTGTTAGTTTGCGAACAACACATGCAGCATTCAGGTCATCTGTTAATCTGTTTCTTGTATCTGATTTTATATAATTTTATATAAATATCTGATCACAAGCATAAGGTGATCAAAGCAAGGTAAGAAAAGCAATCCCAAGTGCTTTCATTGACTTAAAATTATTTAGCAGAAAACTTCACACTTTAAGGTTTTAATTTTCAGAACTACCAACTGTCATCCATTCACATTGTATCCTTTTATCTTCCCAACAGTTGCATGCAAGTCCTAGAATTTATTTTTCCAGATAGAGCTTTCTTGAAATTCCTAAAGCTTCATTTCCAGCTTCCTAAATCTAACCAGTGTAACCAGAAAAGATCAAGTTCTTCAAATTTAGTTTTACCTGGAAAAGTAAGAAAACACAGGATTATCTCCTCTAACAGAGTCATAAAAATCTGCTACTAAAATTCTCCTTTGGAACTGCAACAATGCTAGAAAATTACTTGAGGATGCCATGATGGCCTGTAGAATTGTCTACAAATGTGAATTTTCTAAATGTATTTTTAGATTTGGAAAATTCAGCTGCTCACTTTCAAGCTTTCAAAAACCTTCAGTTTTCTTTCAGATGTTTTGGTATCAGAAAACATCTACACCTTGTCTTTGAGCACACTGCAGTAAAATCTATAAAAAACACATGAGGTTGTTAGAACAGGCTACATTGGTAAACAGTGGATATTCATCCTTTTTTTTTTTTATGAACAGCCTAATTTCAAATAAGTAGTTACAAATCCCTTCAGGATTGATCCTCTGCTCAGCCAACAGATATTATGTTTCACATTAGTAAAGCATTGCACTGTCCCTGGACCTCATCAAGAAGTGATTGAAACTTAAAAATTAAGAGCATCAGCCATGATTTGATTCACCATTTTTGTGACATCTTTGAGGATATCATCTAATCTTTTTGCTGCTTTCCCTGGCATGAAAAGATTTTTGATGTGTATTATAATGAAACTGAACGACTGGATGTTTTGCTTCTTTAACAAAGAACTGTATGAAACCAGATGTTGCCCTCACTGTGCAAGGCGACCTGCCACTAGTAATTGAAATTATTCTTTCTGGTATTATATCTTGTGTAAAACAGACTTCCACCACAGCATCGTAGGCATCTATCCTTTGTGTTCTATCAGGAAAAGACATCAGTTTCATCAACTCTTCTCTCGTGATGTAACCATTAGCATAATACAAAATTATTTCTAGCTTTTCATGATTTTTTATATCTGTCCTTTGATCAAGACATGGAGTAACAGGTTGCCTTTTCTATATCAGTGATGAGCTGATGATTGACATCACTTGCCATGTGGAGAACTCAATCTTTAACAGTATTTGTGGTAAGTGGCATTTCAGAGAGGTGTTGCATAATTTTATCTTTGTTTAGGAACTCATTATTCCCAGACAACATGGCCATTTTGATAAAGTCTCCATCAGAGGGGCTTAGCATGTTTTGTTATGTGCAGTGAAACTGGAAAGATGGCAGCTATCAGATGCTTTAGTTAACAACTTGCGGTTGGTGTCAAAGTGCTGTGTGACACTTAGTATGCAACAAGCGACACTCACTAAACACAATACCCAGTGTTTGTCCATTGTGCTCACTCTAACTGACACTGTCAAATCTCTTGGAATGATCTTCCACTATTTGTTTTCAGGGTTTTTTTTTCTTTTCACTGTAGTCATTTTTTTACGGTTCAAACGTGGTGTCTAAAAATTTTGTTAAATTTTTTGAAAAATGAAATACCTGACACAAATCTATAGTGTTTAGATCTTGATATAAGTAAAAGAAAATGCCTTTAAAATATACAGAACCTCCCCCAAACAGCTTAGCATTATTGTTTCTCTCTGAGATGTTCTCTGAGTTTCTTATGTTCAGAGGTGGGACTTGGAAAGGTAATTGGACCTTGAGAATGCTATACTTCTCAATATACCATTAATGCCTTACTAACTCATTAAAGAGTTCATAGCTGAATGTAGTAGTAGCAGAGAGGGCCTGGTTAGAGGAGGTGAGTCTATATAATGTCCCTGGAAGGCTATAGAATGTCTCTGATGCTTGTCTCTCAGCTTCCTGGCTCCTATGGGTTGAGCCACTTTCATTTACAGCACTTTCACCCTGCTGTTTATGCCACAGAACCAACTGACTGTAGATTGAATGTTCAGAAACTGTGAGTCATTACCTTTGCCTCCTTTAAGTTGTGTCATGTATTTTGTCACGTAATGACAAAGATGACAAATATGCACACTTTAGCCTATATTAAATATGCTCAGAATACTTGTTTTAGCTTACTGAGACACAATCACATCACACAAAGCTTATTTCAAAATAAAATGTTGAATATATCATGTAAACAAATCCATGAACATACCATGTTCATGGGCCCAAATACTAATTTGTCTCATGATTGATCCATAAATTTAATGAGTTCTTATGCAATTCTGAGACAGCAATTGTTCAGATGATAAAAGGTCACATCAATGACATTTTACCAGAAAACGTCAGTACATTATTCCTAATGCAATGCAATAGCAGTTAATCTCTAAAATTTTCTCAGTACAATAGATCACAGTATTATTATAAAGAAATAAGATATATAGAATCATCTTACTTCTAGGAAAACATTTATAATGGCAATGCATGTTTATGAGTAAATGTATTTAATATTGAACAATAAATAAAAAATGACCTAACAAAGGTAACATAATAAGAATTCAACAAATTATGTACTAGAAAAACTTTATGGTTTGAAAAAGTAATGAATTATTCATGGTCCTCATAACCATCTACTGATTATTGGCTATAATGTCTGTTAGGTAATGGCAAGGGAAGATAACACTCTTAAACTGAGACTGTGGGAAAGATCAGATTTTATTCACCTACATAAAGGCAGGCTGACACTGGAATGATATCAGCACCTATCTGGAGGGGAGACTGAATATATATATATATATATGTATATGATATATATATATACTTCATATATATATATGAAATTTTTCAGTTTGGTTCTGAATTTCAAAGGGTCTGGACAAAGTGTTTGAAGTCAGAATTGCATGGACAATCATCACAGGGGTGTAGATAGACGTGGCACTAGGAAGACTTCAGGTCCAGTCCTAAATTTCTTTATAATCTCTTATTATTTTTTGTGGAAAGCAGGTTATTGTTGGTATTTGTTATGGTAAATACATTGTGTCAACTTGAAAAATTTAGTTTAACTGAGAGACTCAGCAGGGAACCAGAGTTCTTACTTTGTAAATATCCTCATCCTGTGCAAAGAAGGGCAAGAATTTTTGTGAGTGTTACACTCACCCTGAAGGTGGGGGTGGGGGATGTGGCCTGTGTACAATCTAAGGGTAGAGAGGAGGCTTGCCTTTTTCTCTCTTTTGCTCTGGCTGCTGCCTTGAAGTGTTGCCTCAGTGCATGCCATCCAGCCTTGGAGCCAGCTGATTATGGACTGAAATCTCCAGAAACTGTGAGCTAAATAAAACTTTCCTTGCTTCACTTTGGTGCCAGGTGTTTGTCTCAGCAACGAAGAAAAAGTCACCAAAACAGTATTGGAGAATCTGCTGTTTGTAGTGGGCAACCCAGGTCTCTCTTGTGTCACTCTCAGGCCAGGCCTGACAATATCCTGACATAAAAATTAATCAATAAGTAGCAATTACATGAATTTGAAATTGTTTTAAAATTATTACCTTTGATAACTAAATAAACAAGTATCCAGAAGGAACTACTAATAAAATACAAGAAATTTAAAAGTTTATCAACTTTGTACATTTCAGAAAGCCATACGCAAACCCACAAAACACTTTACTTTCATTTCTTAACTGCAATAATCAATATTCAAGCAATATGAGATGCTTAGTCATAGAAGTAAGATTTACAGTAGCCATTAACTAAAATATTTACAGAGTCTTTTAAGACACAAATACAGAATGAAAAAATAGACAATACATTGAAAGATAAATGTAGTGAATATATATACTAAACACACAGATGTTAATAAAGGGGAGAAATGCATTACTTTTTAGTGGTATGATCAATTAAAATAGATCGAATATACCAAAATCTTGTTATAAGTCAAAAAAAGTGCTCCATAATTTGTGGTTAACATTTTCTGAAAAATAAGTCCACTCTAAGACAATACGATGGATTCTATCCAATTTCAAGAACAAGACCCAAAGACATACTAAGTGTCATCGATGTTTTTAATGAAGAATGCACACATCCTGCACTCCATCAGTTCCACACCTGTGTTTTATCATATAGACATATACAGAATCATAAGGCTGCTTTGGGATATTTATCATAGCTATGGAACAAAATTGGAGGCCATCTCATTGCTCATTCTTGAAAATGTAACCAGATAATTTGTCAGGGCTGATTAACACAGGGTATTCTGTAGCAATAGCAAAAATATACGAAAATAGTCATGTCTTTATTTATGACTAATAAATACAAAGTTTGGAGAAAATTTAAGGCAAAAAAGTGTTGATTTGAAACTCATTGTCTTCATGGTTCTGATGAGTTTCATTTTATTCTGTTTTGTTTGATTGTATTATACTTGATGGCATGGATAGCTGTTTCAAAGATAACAAAATATATAATTGCAGCCATCGAAGATTTCCAATTATCTTGTTCCGAAACCCTGTACTGCTTTCATTGTTTTGTTTTGATTGATTTTACTCTATTCTGTGTTGTTTGATTGTATTATGTCTGAAAGTATAGGCAACTATTCTGAAGATAACAAGAAGCATTATGCTGGACAATGCTGCTTTACTATTATATTGAAGTTCTGTATTGCTTTCATTGTTTTTGTTTTGTTTTACTGGCTTTATTCTGTTCTATTTTGTTTGATTTTATTTATGCCTGATGGTATGGGCAGTTATTTTGAAGATAACAAGAGGCATTATGGTAGCCATTATAGATTCCTTACCCTGTTTTGAAGTCATATACCATGTTCATTGTTTCCTTGTGATTGACTCTATTCTGTTTTATTTGGTTATATTCTATTCAATATTAAAAAAAAGAAAAGTGTAATATTGTGATGAAAAATGTAATATGTTCTAATATACATGTACACAAAACAACTAAAGCAAAATGCAAAGCCTCAACATATCTGTATAAAAAATAATGGTAACTAATTATATTAGAATGATTTCCTATGGATGAAAGGAGAGATCTGTGGGTAATCGAAATTGTATGTATGTATAAAAGAAATGAAGGGAAAAAGGGAGGGAAGAAAGGAGGGAGAAACAAAGGAAGATAGAAAGGAAGGAAGAAAGGAAAGAAGGAAGTATTTGAGTTGTATTTTTTAAAAGAAACATGACTATGATACAATGCATTTTGTTAGTAATATTGGTAAAAATCAGGAAACTGGATGGAATACGATATTCTGTTTTAAATTGACAATTTAAAGATTTGAAAAGTTATTAATCAATCATGTCCCTTGACAAATTTTTAAATTTAACAAAAGCAGTAGCGTAAAACCCTTGAAGTTTCTCTGAAATAGATAACTCTAATACATTCATGAACAGCCATCGGCAAACTCTTCTTAGTAAATAAAAATATACATTACCATAAATACAACATATAAATGTGATTAAAATAGCTTGCACCTTAATAACATAAAGCACTATATACATTGGAAAACCACAAATATGCCTTTATGTCTCTTAAAGACACCTAAAACATTATTTCTGATTTAACCTATCATTTAACTACCTCAATGTACACGTTGCTTTCTAGAGTTAATTTTTAAGTTGTTTTTAGAACTCAGAACACTTCTTTTTTTTCTATATAAAGTTTAGTCATTTATCATGCCTTTAGTCATTTGTTAGGCAGCTGTCTACATATTGCTAAATGTTTATAATGTTATTATGATGAAAAGAATAGTTCACTTAAAAATAAGAATTTTTTGCTTTCCTTGTGATTGCTCTGTTCATTAATTCTAAATAAGTCCATTTTTGTATAACATAGAATATACTTATACATTATCTAACTACTAAATAAAAACACTAGCTGAACTAGCTTTCCATTGCTGTGACAAAATATCTGCACTAATCAATATAACAAGAAAAATTTTATTTTGGTTAATAATTTAGAATTTGCTGTCTATGGTCACTTGGGTCTCTTGCCTTTGAGCCTGGAAAAAGGCAGTAAATCATGGCAGGAGCAGTTGGTAAAGGAAATATATTCACCTCACAAAAGCTGAGAAGCAAAATACTGGGGAGGAGAAAGTAAGTGGCCAGTGGTCACAATATTTTTTTGAAAGGCATGCCTCCAAGGGCCTAATTTCTGTCCACATAGACCCATGTTTCACATGTTCTACCATGTTCCATTTGTGCCAAAGACTGGTGACCTAGCCTTCTCCATACGGACCTCTGGAGGACTTTTAAGTTCTAAACTATAATAGTGGTAACTTAAGTCTAGATGGGTTAAATCAGTAAAACTATTAAGTAAAATTGACAGTGTATTTGTATAAATTTAGCTTAGTTTTAACAAGCAAAATAATGTGAGGTATTGTAGGATAATTACAGAAATACAAACATGTTTGGATTTGGACCTTTAGAATGTGATGAATTTGTGCATGTGTTTGTGGAGGTAGCCATTTACTTATTTATTCTTCTCTAACATGTTCTTCCTAAAAGAATATTCTATAATAACATATACTATAATATACTATAATAACATAAAATGTAAATCATCTTCATGAATTACTGATAATTCCCAAAAAAGAATGCTTGTTGTGTACATTCACATAGTGATATTTCAAGGACCTACAATTAAGGTATTCTAGTGGACATATCTACAAAATTCCAATGAGAAATAAGAGTAGATGTCATATTGGTTCAGCAAGCATTCTCAATGTTTTAACAGATTGGCATGACTATCAATCCAGAGACTTCACTTTCGGAGGAATTTTTGACATGCACCCAAATATAAAAATCATAGCTAATGACATATTTATATTGCTTCAATATTAGGATAATAAGCAGAATCATTCATAATAAATAGGCCTATATTAAATGGCTATGTTTATGTTACAGGCATTAAATAGAATATTATGTAACAGCAGGCAAAACATGAATAAGCTTTCATGCGTAATTTTACTAAATTTCAAAATTAACTTTCAAGCTTTCATATCTCTTACTAAAACTTTGAATACTATAGATGTACTAATTAGATAAGAGTTAAACATGACTGGATTAAATGGTTCTTCAAAGGTTTAAAAGAAACTTACTCATCTTTTTAGTTGAAAAGTCTCTGGTATAAAAGGAAAAACACGTCTTTTACATAACATGAAAATTATCTACTTTATGCATTGTTGAACAAATTCAGCAAAAGTGGTTTTTATCCAGCGGCAATGCAAACAATCACTTGTGAATTCGATTTTAGAATGAACAATCCCTTTTTCTTATATTGAAAAGAGACTCAAATTTTGTTTTTTAGCTGTAATACAAAGCATTAGAATTCTACTTTAAGAAATCAGACAAAAATAAAAATGTTGAACAAGAAGGTGACATATTTAAACTAAATTTATAAATTCCATGGGGCCTCCTTTGCTAAGTATTGCATTGTTCTAGCATAGCATGAGCCATGTCAAGTATGAGTCAATAAATAAAAGATAGCTGAATAAATTTATAAGTATATCTTTTGTAAATAACTGTATTCTAGAGACAGAAAGATTTAGAGTTTATAATAACTTTTTAAGGCTAATTTGACAATGGAAATGTTTAATTTCTCTGAAATTTTTAAATTGCAAAAATGGACATTGTGTATTATAGGGAAAGGTGGTACCACATGATAAAGGGGGCTGTGAATTAATGATAGTATTCTAATGTTTTTAATTTATCAGTATACTTGGGAAAATCATTCTCAGAATGTTGGATGATGGAATAACAAAATCTGTGTGGTAAAGCTACAGTTGTGGATAGCATCACAAAGTTGTTTTTTTTTTTTTCTCACCAAGTAGTGTAGCCTTGCCTTGAACTCACTATGCAGACCAGGCTGGCCACAAACTCATAGTGATTGTCCTGCCTCAGTCTCCTGAGCACTGGGATTATAGGTGTGCACCATCACATCTGGCCTGCCTGCCTTTTAAATTCCTGTATTAGTAAACAACTAAGGTGACATTTAGAATTTTCCTAGTCAATGAATTTTAATCTGAAAAATTTTTATCCTTTGTGAAGAGGAAGTGGAAAAGTTTGTTCAGGGTGAGAGAGAAGGTAATTTTTGCTAGAAGAATTTAAGTATTGAATAATTAAGGAATTAAAAAGCAATCATAATATTTAAATCCTAAATTGAATGTAGAATCTCACAGCAGTCTAACTCAGCAGGATACTGTTAGACCAGAACAATTACTGTCAATTTTTTCCATTGTATATAAAACATCTGTCTCCAGAGCATTTCTGCTCATGAGTGTCAGTTATTTTCACTTGGCTAACATCATTACAATCATATCTAGACTTGCTAGCATTTAAAATATCATGCCACTGTAGTAGAGATATAAAGCTTGAAGTTTAGTTCCGTCAGGATGAATAGATATTTCAAATAAAAGTATTTATATTTCAAATAGATGTTTACAATAAATCTACTTCCTTAAGTCATTCATGATTTAATCAATCTAATATGAAATACTGATGCTGAAATGCAGAAACGGAAAATTCTGATTCTTTCAACTTTAAAGTACCTAAATTAAATCTGGCCTTGATCAGAAATGAATATGGAACACAAGTATGTGGCCCTAAGTTAAAAGAAAATTTTTTTTGTTTTGTTTTGCGGCACCGGAGATTGAACTCATGACCTTGCGCTTGCCGGGCAGGCGCTTAGACCGGCTGAACTAGATCCCCAGCCCCTAAGAAAATTTTCTTAAAATGGCTTCAAAAATGCAAAAATACCTTGTCAGTAACATGAAAGGAAACAAGTTCACTCCTAAAATTTTGCTTAGTAGGGACACAATATATTTACAATTTATAAAATGAAGTATAGCAATAAAGAACCATAAATAATTGACAATCATAGTGTATGTGCTTATTCATTCATATATATATATATATATATATATATATATATGTTTATTCTGTATATAGTCTACCGAAAAACTATATACACACTTCAGGAAAAAAATAGTACTTTTTTTTTTCAACAAATGGTTTACACCTGTATGGCGGACCCTAGAGAATGCTATATATTGCAGAAAACCCTTACATTGCCAACCCTTAGAGAAGAAATTGAAAACGCATGCACAGCCATCTCAGTGGACCAAGGTTACCCAAGCCACAGTTCACTGTACTAATAAATGTCTGCAAGAGAATGGTCATCACTTAGAGCACCTCTTGCAATTGCACAGGTCAAAAGCAACTGTACTAATCTCAGGATGTCTCAAAATGTTTAGTATTAAAATATTTATATAAGTTTTTCTTTTCTTGAAATATGTATACATTTTGACTCTCTCTCTCTATATATATATATATACACAAACATATATATACATTATATGAGAAAACATATGCACATTTGGAAATAGTTACAAGGTTAAATCTCTGCTTTTGGTATTCTAGCAGTGATATTTTCCTTTTCTCTTCAATTCCTGTAATCCATTCATTTAATATTGAGTAATAAGTATTTATTGATTTAGTGTTTGTTACTCTTTATGAAGTTGTTCTAAAATGATCAGGCAATTATCATTAAAGGATGCAATATGCTGTTACTATCCACTGACATGAAGAATTCCCATTAAATAGCAAAAGAACAGAAATAGGATGGTGTGTAAAGGAAAAAAATAATTTGACTGCCTTAAAAATAAATGAAAAGAACAAAACACCCCAAAGATGGGCAACTTCTCAAGGACTCCTTTCCTCCTGGTAACTATCAGGTGAAAAACAGTGCTGTAGTTGGAATAAATGAGGCAGTACAGGTTCTGTGAGAAATGTCTTCAGTTCTGTAGTGTAAAATGAGCCAATAAAACTAATCTATAAGGGGCTTTTAGATTTTCATTGGATTGTAGATTGCAAACATCTTCTGAAGTTTTTCTTTTTGTAAAAATAGCAATTGATTTCCCCTCTAACCAAGCAATTTAATCTGTGGTACAAGTCACAAAGCCAACTGTGGGAGAGAGGGTTTCTCTGCAGGATCAAGGAGCTGAAAGCAATACACCTGCCACTAGGTTTCTAAAATAATCGCTTGGCAAAGATAATTTTATTGGGCAGGAATAAAGGTTAACGACCTTTGTTAAGGCTCTTTAGAACCAGAATGTTCCAAGTGCGACATTCATTTCCCCATTCCTTTTTTCTTTTAGTTTTGTTCATTTCTGTGTTAAATGAAAATTGAGGCTAGTAGGCTTTAGTTACACACTTCATCATACTGATTCAAATATACATGTCTTCATGTAGAGTATATTAAATGTAATGCATGCTCCCAAACATCATGCCATAAAATTGGAAATGAGTATGAGAGAAGCAAAGGATTTTAGACTAGCAGTTATACATAAAAAGAAAGAAAGAAAGAAAGAAAGAAAGAAAGAAAGAAAGAAAGAAAAAAGGAAGAGAGAGAAAGAAGGAACAGAAAGAAAAAAGAAAACCAAAACTTCAATTTCATTGATTAGCTAGACTTATGGAAGAACCATTGGTTCACATATTTTCCTTTTCCCTGGGAAAGTGAAAGTAGTAAATGCTCAGCAAGCACACTGAGCTGGTCATTAAATATGGTACTTCTAATGAAAACTTTTTCACAGTCAATGCCATGAAGAAGTTTCACTTTTTCCTAGGACTGGAGACTTTTGTCAGAAGGACAGTGAGTAATAGGTCTTAGAGACCAGAGATAGGGAAAAATGAACTAAAGAAATATTGCTGAAAAGGTTAGGGGGAAGCCATGACTTTTTATGTAGCCAGAATATCCAGAATTCAATGGGTCACCTTCAACATAACATTTTGGAACATATGTAAATCCAGTCCCCTGTGCCTTTGTTGATAACCAGCATCACTTTGTATGGACCTTCCAAAACAGTGTTGCACGAGGTTTTTCAAAGCCACAGTGTGAATCAAGAAGATCTGTGTGGTTTAGCAAAACCAAAGCAACAGCATCATGCTGAGAGTACACCTTCTATGAACTTCTACTAATTCACATCACAAGCTCTGTTTTCCTTATTTGGGAATATAAAATAAATGACTCTTGCTCAAACGTTTTATAGAAAAATTATGGGGATTGCTTTATGATAGTAAAAATAGTACTGTCATTATATGCTAAATTATTCAACATTTTAAATATTTTAGACATTCTCCCTTTGTACTTGAATTATCTTAATACATAACAAAAATATATGAAGAGGAAGTAAAACAAATATGACAAAAGTCACATCTTTTATGAAATTCTCTCTCTCCAGCACATCACGTTCTCTATTACTAAGCAAAATAATTTCTCATAATTAAAGAATATGAACATGAGGGGAAAAGAAACCCATATTTCTACCTTTCAAACAAAATTCTTAATATTAATATGTAAGTATGCATTATTATCCAAATTGCCTGGGTCTTGAGCTCAAGCAATGTTTGAATGACAAGTTCAAATATTGCGGTACACTGCATTATTTAGATAATTGAGTTTAAAGTATCAATTAAGGAGGTATCAAGAGATTAACCTGATATGTTATCTAAGTGTTGTGGATTGCTATATTCTTATATGGAGAGTTCAGATGGCATGTTTCCTGTATTTATTTCCTGCATTTATTTCTATTTTTTAAACTATTTCGTTGATATGAGTAAAATATATAAGATCTCAGTATTCAGTTATAAATATGCATACATAGTATTTTAAAATATGTATTGTTTTTCTGCTTTTTAAACTTATGCAATGCAACCACTATAGAATATTCTATTGCTAAAACATTTATAGTTTCCTTATTCATTTTCCTGTTCTTGAAAATTTTGCATATGCTCTGTCAAAAGTAATGTATAATTAATTACATCACTAAATATTTATTTCAGAGTTTTGTTTGCTTTTGCCTTCTGTATTCTTTTCTGAGAATGGATTCCAGAAGCAGAATGATAAGATAAAATATGCCGATTTTTTCTGCTACCCTGTACAAAGCACTGAAGAGATTCTTCAAGGATGTACTAATTTACAGTTACATGTTAGTTCAGACTCTGTTTTCTAGCAATGTAGCCTGGACTTTGGAACATTTCAAACTGTCTTGTAAGACAATCTCTATCTTAAATTTGCTTTAGTATCTTTTGATTTCTTGTCAAGTATGCTTCTACTTTACCCAGCATATTGTTATTATATTTGTTTTTATCTTTTATCATTTTAAATGAAACCTTTGATTTTTTTGTTAGCATCCAAATTCCTATATTAATTACTGTGAGAATGAGCAACTTCAAAATTGTTTACTAAGAAATATTAAAAAACATAAAGCTGGATCGATGAGAATACTCTTTTTTGACTTTTAATACAGCCCAAATGTTTGTTACTGAGTAGTGTAGATGATTATATTTCTTAAAATTATGTATTCATTTGAACGTCTTTTCATGGAAGTGAAGATTATTTTTTGATGCTTTCTGAAAACCATTTAACAAGTGATAAGGCAGGGTCATGAACTCTCCAATAATTTAATGGATCCATATTTTTATATCTTAGATAAAAAGTAAAGATTGTAACAAGGTAAAATTTAATGTATTGTGTAAAAAGAACAATAACTAAAAGAAACATTTTAATTCGTAGAGCTCCTCACTAACATATATTTTTAGGTTTTTTTGTTTAAATATTTCACAAATTCTTGATAAATGTAGGTTCTTTTATGCTGTCTAATAAAAATATATCTATTAGAGCTGCTTCATATAAATTATTTATAAACCATATTATATGAATTTTGAATAATATGTAGCACTGACTTTAATTGACCATGAATGACCAAGAGTAATTTCAGATATTGTATTTACTATTATTAACATAAATTAGGCTTTATCATTTAAAAATATTTATTCCACAGAGATTACTTAATTAAACTTTTACAATAAATTATTGCATTAATGAGCCATGAAGTTTTATGATTTAAAAATAAACTGAGTTGTCCCAACACATTCCTAAGAGTGTATTTCACATTTCCTGTCCTAGTGAGTCTTACCTGATTTACTTTAATAAAGACATTGACCAGACATGGTGGAATATCTGTAATCCCAGCACTGGGGAGGCGGAGGCAAGAGGATCACTATGAGGTCAAGGCCAGCCTGAACTATATAGTGAGACTTTGTCCCCAAAAATAAAAAAATAAAAAAATAAGACTTTGGTGCTTTAAAAAATGTTATCACAAATTATCACTTAACAATATATATTTCAAATCATCTTTCTTTGACACTGGTGAACAATGTTGTCTTTACAAGTCATTAAGAAGTTATTCCTTGGAATACTCTGCAATTAATTAGAATACAAATAACAATAAAATGCAATAATAAATCCAATAGAATCCAAGTAATAATAAAATGTCTACAAGTTAAAAAATATCAGCACATGAAAAAGAAAACAAAAGGATTGTCTGATAGAGAAATACATTTTACTCTAGGAAGGAATGTAAGAAAAAGCAATCCTCTGCCTCCTCCAGTCCATCAATCCTTACCTTCTTCAGTCATTTTAATTAACATGTTAATAAATTCCATGATAGATTTAATAGCAAACGCCAATTACAAACTGCAGACTGAAATAAAATCTCACACAGCAAATTTGTTACTTGCAGCGTATCATTATTGCCTAGTCAACCATAACTTCCTCTTTTCCTCACTCTCTCTTAAGGGAAGGGTTGCTATTTGTGAGAAGATTTAAGTTTTATCCCCTACATATTAAGCAGAACTAATGATCGATTTGCTTAGAAACCATATATTAGCTCCAGTTTATCCATTCACTGGGTAAACGGTAGACATTACTTGGTCACTGTGATAGATTTGAATGCAGGCAAAAGCATCAATCAATGTCGGCAGTTGATTAGTTGTTCGTGTCTTTGACAGGCTCTTCCATCTCACTGAATGAAAGCTAGCTGATTGCTCTCACTTCTCTCCATAGCCATTGCCCCCAACACCACTATATTACATAGTTAATGCTGAGCGTGGAAAGTTCTGTGTCAGTTGACAGTGAACCTCTTCCCTTTGTGTAGCATCATATCCAAGTGGGCCCCATAATTCAAATTATGCAGTATGTGGAATGTGAAACTTACAAAGCACTGAGTAGGAATGGGTGAAAATAGTTTTATTTTAATAATAACATCTGTTCATCTTAAGGCAGAAAAATGACATGTAATGCACATCCTTGCATGACATAATAAATATTTGATATGTGAGATAGAAGGTTGCTAGTTGAGAAATAAAATAGTGTAATAGGAAGAAAATATTACCCTTGAGATGAATTCAGATCCTGAAAGTACAATACTAATTAGCACTAAAATGATCATTAAACTGATGTTCATTTCCTCTTAAAGTTTGCTCAGGCCAAACTTTTATTACTATGTTATGTATTCAAACTCCATTATGGGCACTGTGGCTTATCTGTGAGCTTAAAGAACAGATGGAGGGAATTTACGTGCAGAAATATTTGAACACATAAAAAAAGAAATGAATTTTGTCTTTCTTGATACCCGGCATTGTCTGGCATATGTGCAACCCTTCGGTTAAACACCAAGTCAGGGCACACAGATCATCTGTAACCAGGAAGAGAGCTGGGGATATAGCTCAGAGGCATAAGCACCTGCCTGGCAAGTGCAAGGTCCTGAGTTCGATTCCCAGTACCAAAAAAAAAAAAA
>RJWT010016446.1:0-19853 GCA_004365215.1 Cuniculus paca | reverse complement strand
CATTATATATTGGATAAGAAAACATTTCAACAGAAAGTGGTGAAATGATTATAAATTTATATGCACCAAGCACTAGCATACCAAACCTTATTAAATAAATACTAGTGAACATAAAGGATCACATAAAGATCAACACAATAATAGTGGGAGAACTCAATACCTCATTGCCAAAAATATATTAACCAGACAAAATATTAAGAAATAAATATCAATAGAACCACAACTTCAAACAAATGAACTTAATCAACAACTATAGAATATTTCACCCAACAATAAAATACACATTCTTCTCAACAGCTGAGGGACATTTCTCCAAAATAGAACACATACTAACCCATAAAGCTTGATTAAATAAATATAAAATAATCAAAATTATTTCATTCATATTAAGATCATAGTGCAATGAAACTGGAAATCAATGACACAAAACCACAATAAATTTGCAAAAAATAAAGACTAAATAATGCATTTCTGAAAAATCAATGAGTTACAGAACATGTCAAGGAAGAAATAAGACATTTTCTAAAATCAAATAACAATGCCAGTATACCATACCAGAACCTGTGGGACACAACGTAAAGAATCTCCAAACTTCAGATGATATTAGATCCTCCAACAGCACAGGAAGTACTTGTGCAATTGTAAAAACTAAAGGCTGTGTGTACATTCCTGATCTCTCTGTTAATATCTCAATACCTGTTCAAGATATTAGATGACAAATTAATGACATGTCAGATTCTAAAATTCCCTGGACCCTATCTTTTTCCTCCTTATGGGAAGAAATTACTAGCTCCTCTTGGTGAAGATCTTTTTTAACTATGCTCATAATTATTCTGTTGATTCTATTATTTGGGTCATGCATACTTAATTGTTTCTTTGGCTTTGCCTCCTCCAGACTTAGAGCTCTATGTCTGTCCAAGATGAAACTGTCTGGTGTCTATGGAGGGCCTTTAAATAGACCCTCTGCAGAATATCTCTGACTGCCAATTAACAACTATGACCCCTTACAGCCTGAAGAAGCCAGATTGGTCATCACCCATTTCTTCCTCATGGCAGTCCGGGATACTTCTTCAGAGGGGGGAATGTTACAGGAAATATTATAGGTAGTCAGATAGGACCAGGCCCTTGAGAAAGTGGACACAGAGGACCTGATGTGTTGTGACCTTGAAGGAGACAGACACCTCCTGCTATAAACCAGATCTCAAGACAAGGCAAAACAAATACAACCACATCCTAAGTAGAAACATCAGGGATTAACATTCTAAATAGGTATGGATTACCTTGACTATCCCAATCCCCTATAGGAAGAGTCACTGATCCTTAAGAATACTCACTTGCTATGTGACTCACTTCCCTATTTGTCCCTAATTTGGTCAATTTTACCTGAATAATTAATCTTATTGGTTGACCATAGTTCTGACCCACCTCATGCCCATTTGCCTTGTGAGTTTCCAGGTTTTCCCCAACTTGGACCCATCTCACTTTGTGGCTTTACCCTGTAAAAATCCCTAGAAAAGCAAGAATCTTTGGCAACCCACTCAAGACACCTTCTGTCTCTCTCTACCAGAAGCTTTCTCCCTCTCTCAATAAATATATCCTGCTCATAAAAAAAAAAGAATTGTAAGAAAGAGACTTAGTCCTGTGAATAAGGAAATGATAAAACAGAGTGATCCCAAATAAATAACCTAACAATGATGTATTTCAAGGTACCAGAAAAACAAGAAAAATCCAAATCCAAACCTAGAACAAAAAAGAAAATTATGAAGATTAGAGCTTAAATTAATGAAGTTGAGACTAAAAATATAAAAGTATAAGTGAAGAAACCAGTTGATTCTTTAAAAGAAAAAATGAAAAAGGCACTTAGCCAATCTAATCAGAAAAGAAAGACCCCTATCAATACAATTAGAAATGAAAAAGGCAAAATTACAATGAACACTACAAAAATCTAAAAATGATTAGTAACTACTTTGAAAACATAGATTCTAATAAATTGGAGAACACATAAGAAATCAATAGATTCTTAGATACATTTCAATTACCAAAATTGATGCAAGAAACTAAAAAGAATTTCTGAATAATCCAATAACAAGCAAGGAATTTGAGGCATTAATAATAAAAAATAACCTACCAACAAAGACTAGCCTTATGGATTTTCTGCTGAATTCTACAAAATTTCAGGGAAAATCTAACAGCAATACTTCTCAAACCCTAAGGAAACTGAAAAGAAAGGAGTAATATCAGTTTCATTTCTGGCACCTGTCACTAACTTGATTCCAAAATCAGACAAGGACCAACCTACAAAAAGGAAGCACAGATCAGTCTCATTAATGAACCTGTGTGCAAAGATTTTCAACAAGACACTGGGAAACAGAATGTAACAAATCATTAAAAAGATCATACATTATGACCAAGTAGGCTTCATCCCAAGAATGCACAGATGGTTCAACAAACACAAATCAGTAAATGCAATACATCACATAAATACAAGTCAGGACAAAATCCTGTGATGATCTCAATAGATTCAGAAAAGAAAAACCTTGAAAAAACTATCTGTTTATGTTAAAATCCAGAATAAAACAAGTACAGAAGAACTCGTTGCAGTCTATTTAAGCAATTCATGACAAATTTATAGCCAAACTGATTTTAAACGGGGAAAAAGTGAAATCTTTTCCCCTAAATCAGAAGAAAGGAATAAAAAGAACTAATGAAGCAAGGAGTTGCTTCTTTGAAAGAATAAGTAAACTTAATAAGCCCTTAGCCAATCTTATCAAAAAAAGGAATGAAAAGGTGCAAATTCATGCAATTAGGAATAAAAATGGTGAAATCACTGAAGATCCCATGAAAATTCAGATTATTAATACCTACTTTGAAAACCTTTACTCTAATAAAATTGAAAATAGAACAAATGGATAGATTCCTAAATATGTTCAAATTAGCGAAGCTGAATCAAGAAGACATAAAAATTCTGAATAATCCAATATCAATCAATGAAATTGAAATTGTAATTAAAAACATACCAACAAAGAAAATCCCAGGTTCTGATAGAATGACTGCTGAATTCTATGAGAAATTTAGAGAAAATTTAATACCAATACTTCTCAAACTCTTAATGAAATTGAAGGGGAAGCAATACTTCCTAACTAATTCCTGGAGGCAAGAATTATCCTGATACCAAAACCAGAAAAAGATCCAAAATAGAGAACTACAAGTCAATCTCCATAATGAACATAAATTCAAAAATTCTCAATAAAATGCTAACAAGAGGAATAAAGAAAACATCAAGAAGATTATATACCATGACCAAGTGGGATTCATCCCAGTGATGAAGGGATGGTTCAACATATGCAAATCAGCAAATTTAATATACTATATCAAAAAAGAGAGAAAAATCACATGGTCATCTCGATAGATGCAGAAAATCTTTGACAAAGTCCATCACTTTTAATGATAATTCATGATAAAAACCCTAAAGAAAATATGAATAGATGGTCTTTATCTCCATCTGATAAAAACCATCTATGACAAATCAACATGAAACATCATAATAAATGTCCAAGAATGAAAGATTTCACTCTAAAATCAGAAACTAGACAAGGATGTCTACTATCATCAATCCTACTCAACATAGTTCTGGAAACACTAGCTAGATCAATTAGACATGAGAGAGAAATAAAAGAAATAAGGGAACACTAAATCTAATTATAGAGAAAGTAGGTAGAAATCTTGGAGACATAGGTGTAGGTAGAGAGTTTATGACACAACAAAGTTCTTGGGAAATACTTCAAAGAATCAACCATTGGGATCTCATCATATTAAAAACTTTTGCACATCAAAAGACATCACCAACACAGTGAAAAGACAACCCACAGAGTAGGAAAACATTTTAGCCAATTGTACCTCAGACAAAGGACTTATTTTTAAAACACATAAAAATATTGAAAAAAAAGACCCCATAAAACCAAAGGCTCTATCAAAAAAATTGCATCTCAGATGAATACACACTTCTCAGATGAAAAAATACAAATATCAAATAAATATATGAAAAATATTGAATGTCATTTGTCATTTGAGAGATGTATATTAAAACAACACTGAGATTTCAACTCATTCCAGGAAGAATGTCTACTAATGAGAAATCCACAAATAACAAATGCTGGAGGAGCATGGTAAAATAGGAACTCTTCTCCACTATTGGTTGGAGTGTAGACTGGTACAACCATTGTGCAATTCAAATTATATTGTCTCACTGGTGTGAAAAATTGAAAGAGTAAATAAGATTTAAAATTCACAATAGATATTGTGAAATGGGAAGAAATTGTTCAAAATGTAAAAGGAACTAGGATGGGTGAAATAGGAAAGGACATTAGCTAAAAAGCAAAAAAAAATGCATGTCAGTTACACTATTACTGTCTTTTAGATCAGTAAAAGGGAAGGGTTATGGTAATATTGATTAGAGAAATATTAGTGACCATATCTTGTACCCTGAGCAAGTACTTTAAAGATAATATGTAATGTATTAACTACTGCTATTCTCCTATTATTTTGTTATGAAATTCTGTTTCACCTTTTTTCCATAAAATAAAAAAATTAAAATATGAAATATGTAAGAATTAGCCCAACAAAGGAAATGAAAGACTAGTATAATGGAAATTATAGTAACCTTAAAAGGAAAATAAAAGGACATCAGAAAATGAAAAGATATCCCCTGTTCTAGATAAGTACAACCAATATTTTAAAAGTTGTCATAGTTTCAAAAATATATAGCTTTAATGCAATTCAAATCAAAGTACTTAATCATTCCTCACAGTTCTAGAGAAAACAATCAAAATTTATATTGAACCAACAGTGTCACAAAACACTGAAAGCAATTCTTTTGCAATAGCAAAACAAGAGGAAATCATAATCCCGGATTTCAAGTTATATGACAAAACTACAATGTTAAAAACAGGATGATCCTAGTACAATAATAGGCTTGTGGATTGATGTACTAGGAACAACCCCCAGGCATATTCAGTTATCTAATATTTAATAAAGGAGTTTTTAAAAAAAGCACGCCATAAATTGTAGTGGAAAAACTAACTATCCGTAAGCAGAAAAGAGAATCTAGACTTCCATGTCTCATCATGTACAAACTAAAATCAAAATTGATCAAAGACATAGAAGTTGAAACAGAAACAATATGCTGGAAGATAAAATACACAAAACTTGTGAAGACATAGGTATAGGCAAGGACTGTCTGAACAGAATCCCAATAGCACAAGAAATACCACCAAGAGTCAATAAATAGGGTCATATCACATTAACAGGTTGCTCCACAGTAATTGCAATGACCAACACAGTGAAGCACAACCTATAGAATGGGAAAAAATTTCCTAAGATATTGCTCAAACAGGAGACTAACATCTAGACTATATAAATAACTCAGAAGAAAAGTAAGATGACCCCTAAAGTAAAAGACCCAATCAAAAAATGGCAACTGAATAGACACTTCTTAGAAGTAAAAATGGCTAATAACTATTTACAAATGTTCAATGTATATGACCATTAGAGAAATTCAAATTAAAACAATGCTGAGATTCCATCTTGTTTTAAGAAAAGTGTCTACTATCAAGAAATCAAATAATAACAAATGATGGTAAGGCTACAGTGAAAGAGTTTCCCTTCTGTGTTGTTGGTGGGTATATAAAGTAGGATGACCACTCTGGAAATGAGTATGGAGATTCTTCAAAAAAATATGTTATTAAAACTTCATTCAATGTAGCTATTCCCATCTTCCTAAAAGACGTCATGTTAGGATGATACATGGATACCCATGTTGATAATGGCACAACTCATAGTAGCTAAATCTTGGAAGGGGCCTATATGTTCATCAGTGTATGAATGGATAAAGAAAATATGGTATTTATATGGAATGGAGTAGTACTCTGCCATGAAGAAGGACAAACTTGAGTCATTTGTAGGAAATAGACTATATTGTTGTGAAACAAATCACACATACAAGCCTAAACAGCATACAGTTTCTTTTATATAAACTTTTAACTGTTATTCACAAAGTATAAATAAGTTAAAGGTTAAAATAAATTATAGATAATAAGAAACAGGGAGATACTCTTTTTCAAATGGAAGGAGGACCAAGACATGGAGAAAAGGGGGTTGTATGGAGGGGGAAGGGCACATAAAAAGAATTAAAATGTGCTATCTACATGTTCCAAATCTTCATGTTGAATGTAATCATTTATGTACTGAAAACATCTTCTAACAAATAAAACAATTAATAAAATAGTGTACAAGATAAAAGATGAGATTGAAAACATTTGTCCATTATAAATTGTCTCCTTTTAAAATGTATGATTTCTAACCTACATAGAAATCATTAGTTCCCATTGCATTTTTATTGTTTGTGCTTAAAAGTATTGCTTTTGCTCCATCCTAGTCTCAAATTATATATATTAAAAAATTAAATTTACCATAAAATGTGAATATGTTAATTTGAATCACATATACTTGCTATTTGTTAAAGAAAAAGTAGAGAAATATTGCTAGTGGCACATATAATTTTTGTAATTAGAATACACAAGCACAGAAATTGCTGACAATAACTTTGACAGAAGCATTGTATTTTATTTTTATTTTGCATCTATTTATTTTCCCCAGAGCCGAGCCTAGTGTTATTGACAGTTTTGTAAGTGTTGTCAGATTGATTAAATAGGCTGTGCGAATCCCTTTTAAGTGGCTCAGCCAAATATAGAGACACATAAAGTGTTTATTCATAATGGACAAAGCATAAACAGCCCAAAACAGTGCCTGTGTGTGTGTTTGTGTAAGTGTGTATACACTTGGCAAAATTTGAATAAATATGAGAAGTAGGATGAAAAAGCATTGAGATTCTGGACTAGAATCAAGGAAACCAAGTGTAAATTTTGCACAACAAAGACATTCTGGAAGAAATATGCTGAAATATTTTTTTTCAAGACAATCATTATTCTAGTACACACTCCTAATTAGTTCTTCT
This sequence comes from Cuniculus paca, assembly GCA_004365215.1. NCBI lineage: Eukaryota > Metazoa > Chordata > Mammalia > Rodentia > Cuniculidae > Cuniculus > Cuniculus paca. The sequence continues at coordinate 12,841 of RJWT010016446.1, read as the reverse complement.
GGAGCTTAAAAGGCTAATTTTAAAAAACACAACATGCTGCTTGGAACTGATACTGATGGGTGTTTTGTGATGAATGTCTACACCCAGAATTGTTGCCACATCCAAAAACCCAGGGAAGAAAGAATCAAAGCTGTGTTAGATGTGATCCCAAAACTGAAAACCTAAATAAATCAATATGACCACGTGTATGAGTCAAGACGAAGATGTCGATGGACTTCTGAAGCTATAAGGAAAGACCAAGTAAGCATTTAAATTTAGACCTTTATTTTGGTTTAGTTTGAAGGATTGAGTTCATGGTCAGTTGACTGTGCTGCTTTTAGACCTGTTCTAAGGTTGCATATCGTAGTGGCTGGGCATGCCAGAGAAAGGTGCTCTGCAGCTGCAGCCAAGAATCACACAGAGGAGGAGACCAGCACCTCACCATTCCCTTTAAGGGGACACCCCCAATAACCTATCACCTTTCAGTTGACCCCAAGTTTTAAATGCTCCACCACCTTCCTTTCCACCAAATTTAGAACTCTTTTCAGAGAACTTTAGACATAATCTATACAAAAGGTAATAGTCCATTAATTCTATCTGACGTTTACAATAATTTCTTAAATATCTCAACATAATTAAAAAATGAATTTTAAGAATTCTAATACACACAAACAATTGCTAACCATCCTAATTTGGTAAACAAAAATGTATGTACTATCATATTTTACCCCATAAGTATGTATAACTTTTATATGTCAATTAAAAATTGTATTTTGTATTATAGCTTTATTTCTCAATCTTTAGGAAAGCCAGCAGCTCTTAACTTCCAGGGACTGAGACAGACATAGTCAATGCAAAAAGACCTGAGTGAAGGTCAAGTAGAAGGAATGCTCTTGGGGGACATGAGCATCAGAAGGAAATTAAATCCCAGATGTATGCCTACGATTTACACTTAGGCTCTCTCTTGGTCCACTGCTGAACTTACTCACTTTGTTTGGAAGCAATTTTCACATTCAAGTTCACAGGACACTTTCTCTTTCTTTTCAATGCAGCCCTTCCTTTAAGTTTTCTCGTTCTACAGTCTCTCTATTCTTGCATTGGTCATCAAAAATAAACTCTTACTACTCCAATACAGAGGTACATGTCTCACTTCTATTTGGTTTGTAAACATGACTTACATTTGCCAACATCTATAGCCTTTTCTTTTTTCAATATCAGCCTTGAACTCTTACTGGATTGATTAAATATGACTATCTTTGCTCACCTCAAGGAATTATTGTCACAAGCATGATTGAATCAGCTGAACTCTCTTTGAATTTATTATTTGAAGGAGACAAAGAAAACAGTTTTGTTCTGTGATTAATCTTCTGTTGAAAATTAGCAAACATCTGGCTTTTTCTCTAACTTTATGATTAACTATTCAACTAGATCCATCCATTGAATATGGGTCCAATTTTAATCTTTGGCATATGCAGAGCCAGTTTTTCCAGCACCATTATTAAAGAGGTTCGTTGTAGTTCTTTCTGCATGTTCTAACCCATTCCACTGATCCTTAAGTGTGTTTTTTTCCAGTACCATGCTGATTTATCACAAAAGCTTTATAGTATAATTTCAAGCTAGGGATTGTGATGCCTCCTGCCTTACCTCTGTTGCCCAGGATTGTCTTTGCTATTCAAGGTCTCCTCTGTTTCCAAATGAATTTTAGGAGTATGCGAGTGCATTAAATTGGTGTAACAATTTCAGGAGTATGGATATTTTCACTATGTTGATTCTTCCTATCAATGAGCAAGTGATGTCTTTCCATTTTCTGATATACTATTCAATCTCCTTTGTTAGGGTACTATAATTTTCAATGTATAGATCTTTTATTTCCTTTGTTAGAATCATTTCTAAGTATTTCATTTATTTGGATGCTGTTATGAGTGGTGTGGTTTCCTTAATTTCTATCTCTTTGAGTTTGTTGCCTGTATATAGGAAGGGTGCTGATTTTTGATTGCTGAATTTATTCTAGCTATACTACTGAATTTGAGTATTAAATCTAGAATTCTTTTGGTAGAGTTTTTGGAGTCTTCTATGTAGAGTGTCATGTCATCTGCAAGTAATGATAATCTAATTTCTCCTTTACTATCCTTATTCCTTTTAGTTATTTCTCTTGTCTAATTGCTCTGGCTAATGTTTCCAGAACTATATTCAACAGGAGCAATGACAATGGACATCTTTCTCTGGTACTTGATTTCAGAGTCAAAGATTTCAGCTTTTGACCATTTAGTATGATGCAAGCTATTAGTTTGTCATAGATGGCTTTTATCGAACTATGATAAAGACCATTAATTTCAAATTTTTGAAGATTTTTTTGTTATGAATGAGTGTTGGAATTTGTCAAATCTTTTTGTGCATCTATCAAGAGGATCATGTGATTTTTATCTTTGGTTCTATTAAATGTGTATTACATTTTTTGATTTGCATATGTTGAACCATCTCTGCATCACTAGAATGATTCCAGTGATGGTCATGCTGTATAATCTCTTTGAAGATTTGTTATATTCTGTTTGCCAGTATCTTATTAAGGATTTTTGCAACTATGCTCATTAGGGAGACTGTCCTGTGGTTTTCATTTCTAGTCAAGTTGTTCTCTCATTGAGGCATCTGAATAATGTTTGTTTCCAGGAATGATTTTGGAAGTATTTCTTCCCTTTCAATTTCAATAGGATTTCAGCATTAGTGGAATTAAGTCTTCTCTAAATTCCTTACAGAATTCAACAGTGAATCTATCAGGACCTAGGCTTTTCTTTATTGGTACATTTTAAATTACCTTTTCAATTTAATTGACTGATATCAGGTTATTTAGAATACTTATATCTTCTTGATCCAGTTTTGGAAATTCATATGTGCCCAGGAATTTGTCCATTTTTCTGTATTTCTATCTTATTGGAGTGCAGGTTCTAGAAGTAGGTATTGACGATCTTTTGGATTTCCACAGGATCCACTGTGATTTCATCCTTATCATTCCTAATTGATTGACTACGGGTCTTTTATTTCCTCTTTTTTTTATAAGGTTGGCTAGAGGTTCATAAATTTTCTTTAATCTTTCAAAGAACCAAGTCTTTGATTCATTGATTCTTTGTGTTCTTACTCTCAATTATATTAATTTCTGCTCTGATCTTAATAATTTTCTCTCCTATATGAGCTTTCAGTTTGATTTGTGCTTCTTTTTCTAGAAGCTCAAGGTTCAACATTAAGTTGTTTATTTGAGCTCATTCTGTTTTCCTGATGTAAGAGTTTACTGTTATAAATTTTCCTTATGTGACAGTTTTCATCCTGCCCCATAACTTTCAGTATGTTGTATTGGCATTTTCATTAAATTATAGATACTTTTTAATTTCTTCTTTCATTTCCCTGTGATCCATTGGTTGTTCAGGATGGTGTTGTTTAATTTCCAGGTGTTTATGTAGTTTCTTTTGCCAGTTTCATTGCACTATTACCAGATAATACACATAGGGTAATTTCAATTCCTTTGCATTTACTTAAAAGTGTTCTATGCACTAAAATGTTGTCTGTCTTGGAGAACATCCCATGTAAAGTTGAGAAGAATGTGTATTCGGATGTTGTGGGGTAGAACACCCTATAGATAGCTACTAAGTCCTTTTGTTCACAGAGTTGTTTTAATTTTGAGATTTCATTGTTGAATTTTTTTCTGGTTGATCTATTTAATTGTGAGAGTGGGGATTCAATTCCTCCACTACAATTGTGTTAGTGCTTACTTATTTTTCATGACCATTAATATTTGTTGTGTACAGTTGAATATACCAGTATTTTGTGCATATATATTTATGATTGCTATCTCTACTTCTTGGAGTCTTCCCTTAACAAGTATATAGTGACCTCTTTGTCTCTTTTGATCAGTCTTGGTTTGATGTTTATGTTGCCTGGGAATAACATAGCTTTCACTGCTTTTTTTCTGGGATCCTGTTGTATGGAGTATAGTTTTCTATCCTTTGACTTTCAGTCTATGAATTTCTTTTTGGTTAAATGTGTTTCTTGGATGCAGTATATTGTTGGATCTTGCTTCTTGAACTATTTTTGCCAGTCTTGTTCTTTTTATTGGTAAGTTGCACCTTTTTACATTGGTGGCTATGGCTGACATGTGTTAGATTATTTTATTATGTTATTTTCCTGTTGTTGGTTCCCTGTCTTTCCTCTCAGTTTAATTACTTGCTCTGCCTGGTGTCTTCTTCACAATGACAGTTCATAGATGGTGCTGTGTAAAACATCACACTCCATCAGAAATCACATCAAACCATTTCCTCTCTGTTCATTGAATAGAGAACCCAATGTTTCTTTACCTCATATTATGAAAGTAGCTAGTGGGACACAGTACAGAATATTTTATGACTATTAATGTTCTGAATTTTTATGTCCTCTGCTAAAGTCATATATTGATATATTATCTTCCTAAGTTATCATAATAGAAAGGGGATCATTTGGGATCTTTCATGAAGTTAGAGTCTTTATAATTGAACTAATGAATTTATAAAAAGACACAAGAGACCTTGTTTCTCTGTCTGTCTCTGTCTTTCTTTATCTCTCTTTCTCCCCTCCTCTCTTCTCCCCCTTCCTTTTCCATCTACTCTCCCCTCCACTCACTTCCATCCTCTTTTCTTCTCTCCCATGTGAAGATACACCAAGAAGATAGCAATCTGCAAACAAAGTAAACCCTCAATAAAACCACATCTGCTGGCACCTTGACTTTGGATTTCCTATACTCTAGAATTATGAATTGTAAATATTTGTTAAGTGGCCAATATATTGTACATTGTTTTGACATCCTCAACCGACTAAAGACAATGACATTGAAATACATTCTTACAAAAATCTATTTTATTTACATTTTTCTAAGACATTGACATAATAATGAAATCTGTAAAACCTCTCTCTTCAACACTCCTCACAAATGTCTATAGTAGAATGTAAGATCCTCAAGGATAGAGAGTAATATTTGGCTATTTTGTGCACTGTGAATAACTGAATGAATGAAAGAATGAATATATTCCTGCTGGAAAAGTAAAGTAGCATTTTATAAATTTTATTCAGAATTAATAATATTCTCAATATTAATCAGAAATAAATAATATTTGTTGTCTTTTTTGTGAACAGTTATGCATAAAACCAACATTAAGTTTCTATCAAATATGTGCATTTGGCAGTATTCCTCTTAAGTTTTCACTTTCTTGACAAAAAATACAGTGCTGTACTATTGGGAAAGGTGTTCCTTTAAGTGTCCCAAGCTTTTCTTTGCCATGATTATACTAACCAACTGGTGGAGTGAGTGCATCAAGCATTAGTGCTTCTCTGCATTTAGTAAACTGTTTATTAAAGCATAAAATAATGCCATTGAAGTCTAAATCCTTTGGGTCATCAAGTACTGTCTGAAACATTAATTTTTCAATTTTGTCTACATCTTCAGTGACTGAGTTATTTCTTGTCTGGGTAAAACATTCCCAGGCCCTTTCTGAATATGATACAGATTTTGCATTCTGTAACAGCCTTGTCATTTTCCTACCAGTTTACACTATTGGTGGTTCCTGGAAAAGAAAATATTCTCAAATGTCACTTTCAGATAATGTGAGTTCAGTACTTGCAAAGGAATCAAGGAAGTTTTGGTAGGTGGTTTGAGTGTGTGTGTGTGTATGCTCATGTGAGTGTGTGCTTGTGTGAGTGTGTGTGTGTGTAGTGGGTGACACCCAGGTTGCAAGATTCTGTAGTTCCAAGGCTAAGGATGTTCTCAGGGGAAGAAACCATGATGTTCAAGCACCTGTCTTATTATTCATCTTTTGTTTTACACTCTGGTAAAGAGTGTTCATCGCTGAGGAGAGATTTCAGGTCTGGAGGTTATAATCAGAGAAAATACTGAAGTTTAGATATTAAAACTGTTGCATGCTTTACTTTGCTTTCTTTCATGCTCTCTATATTTCAAACCTGTTAAGCCCATCTATTGAAAAATGAGTTCAAGGTGCCTCTTGGACCTCCCAAATTTGGGGGTAATACTTGTTTCAAGTGCTGAATGATCCATGAGCAATCTTTTCCAGGAATTGAGTGTAAATTCCTCTCATCTCCTGGAGGAGATGTTGTCACTAGTGTGTCCTGAAAGTGGAACAACCAAAGCCATACAGCTATGCTCATCATTTGTTTCCCCGTTAATTTCAATGGTGATGGTCTATTCTTAAAACCAAATGTGATAACCTAACTTTTTAGTCCAAAGAGCTGAAGCCATCTATTTGAAGAAGGTTATGGAGGTGCATACAAGGGTATAGACTCTGTCTGTGAAAACCACATGAGGATATTCTGAGTACTTTTCACATCTTCCCACAAAACTTGATCAAAAACATGGAAAAAAAATAAACCTTTTGTGATTCAATTTCAGGCATTTCTCTGAAAGAGCCTCTGAAGATGTTCCACAAGTATATCTGTTAACCACTTTCAAGCTAATGCTCCCAAAGTGTGGTGTGATCTCACTGTAGCTTTTTTTTTATAAAAATCTGTTTAAAGGTATAGAAAAGAAGAATAACTATTGAATAGGATATTTAAAATGAAAACTGGACACAAACTGTGCTGTCCACTTTGAAATCATATAAAAAGCAGTAATGTGGATGGCACTATATAGCAAAAACCTGACTGATGGGCCTTCTCATTGAAGATAATGAAAATCCAACTGTGCGTGCTTGTCAGGGCCTCTTTGAAAATTCTGCATTTCTTCTGCACACCCTCAAGCACACTCATGTCTGATGGCCTTATCTGACACCGTCCCTGTCTTGCAGGAAATGCTAGAGACTCACTATTTATGTGACATGACCGCATATCCCCAGCACCAGTGTAGAGCACAGCAAGAGAGAACCGTGATTTTTTTTTTCCTCATTGTTGATGTTGAAACTATAGAGGATTAAAGATTTCTCAAAGTTCAATCTAGGTAATCGCCTCTATAGGATTAACTCACTGTATGGCTTCCTAGTGTATATTTGTTTCAAAAGAGAAATAACAGATTTTAAATCCCTAAATCTGGAGGTAACATTTGTTTATTGTGCAGATAACATCATTGACAACTTGCCAGTGTGTATATATGTGTGCTTTCTGCATGTTCACAGGTTATTGCATATGAGAAATCTCTAAATGAAAATTGAAAAAAAAAACTAGTTTTTTTCACAAATTATAATTACTTTAATTACAGGATAATTATATAAATAATGCATTTGAATGTAGGTTTCGGTTTTCTTTGTTTTCTAAATATCATCTTTCAGTGTTTTCAGACGTGTAAACATGAAACATTTAACTTTAGATGTAGAGCAGGTGAACTGCCTGTGATACAAGGAGAGACAATCAAAAGATGATTAGGCTATTGAAAACTGCCTAACTACGTGCTAATTTTTAAGTGAGCAGGTGTAGTTAGTCATTATAACTTTAAAATGAAAATATATTCGAATTAAACCAACACCCTCCACCAACATTAAAATAATATTAGAGGTCTGAATGGTACTGACTTAATCCAGCAAAGGCAAAAGTGGTGGAAATTCAATAAGGCAGTATCCAGTCTCTTCTGGTTAAGGAGGAAACAGTAAGTTTCTAAAGAAATATTGAACCAGTTTCACAACACTTTATTGATGTCCTTAAAATCTAGCTCAAACAATCATTAACATGTTAGAAGATTAATATTTTAGTAATTGTTAAAAGAAAATTAACTTTGCATAGAAATTGTACAAAGTAAGAAAGACCTTGTAATTACCCTGGGTGGAAATCAATTTAAGTGTTTTTTTTTTCCATTCAGTTGTTTCTCCTGTTGCTGCTGAAATGCACCAATGCAATCTTAGCTCCTCATGTGGAACACATAAGTTCTGATTTTAAGTCAAAGGGAGATGGTAAACTTGTAACTAAAGCATGAACATTAAATTTCAAGATGGTGTGACATACATAATACTCATTTAATTCACATATGGCTGCACTTGAAATTGAAAGCCCAGTTTCATCAAAAATCAATGCAATGAAATAAAATAAAGTTATATAGTATTTGCTATGGGATTATTTTAGATCCATTAAACACTATGGAAGAATGTGAAGTGTTTCTTAGTGTCCAGGTGATGCTCAGGACATTTAGCAGTTTAATGTGTCTTTAGTGCACAAAATTACACTTCCATGATCTGAAAGAGTTTAAAAGCTTATGAAAACAGAAAATTTACCATCACAAATTCAAATGTATAATAAAAGAATCTGTATGAACTTGTATAAATTATTTCAATGGGTATGTGATGTGATATAATAAACTTTTGGCTATGCCCTCACACATATGAACTTTCAAATGTTACTAATGTGGTCATCCTTTGACTTCTGAACCCTATCTGTTCTCCTTAACCAACCATGGATTTTCCACTTATAAATTTGCTCCCAGCTTCACACTACAGGTCCTGTAATAGTTAAGCTCAATTATTAACTGGATTGGCCTGGGAGCTGCCCAGATAATTAGTAAAGCACACTTCTGGAGGTGTCTGAATGATTCAGATTTGGAGGCATAACTGAGTTCTGTACCTCTGGTCCCTGGGCCCTTCCTCTCTAGTAGCATTCCCTGGCTCAGGCTCTTGGCCACCATGAAGTAAACATCTATACCCTGCCACGGTCTTTCCCTGTGATGTCACTGTTATGAAGCCAGTCATTCATGAAGTGAAACCTTTGAAACTATGAGCCAGATGAACCTCTACTTTGAGTTGTGGGAAAGCAACTAATACAGATAGGTTCTGCTCTGGCATGCACACTATGGGTTTTACTTAGGCCTTAACTGCCACAAATTTTTGCTCTATAAGAGCAAAGGAACTTCTTAGTGTACTGTTGTATTTTTTTGTCTTGTCACAAGATAAATTACGTTTGAGTACAACTATTTTGTGTAGGTGCATTACATATGCAAAAAATTATGGAAAACATAACAAAAACCTAGAGGAGCATGCCTATTAGAAGTCATAGGTCAATTTTTATAGCTGCCGAAGAGAGTTTGGTGGAAGAACAAATCCTGGAAGTATAAATTGTCATTTTGAATAAACCAAGGCTGAAAAAGATGAAGATGAAAATGAAGTTACATTGGTCTAAAATTCCTTCCCATGGTCAAAAGTTTGTGTCATGGATACAGCCAAGAAAGTCACAAAAAAATTCAGTGTGGGTAGACGTTAGTGTCAGTAACGCTCCATGTAATATATGGATCATTTTGTGTTTATTTAATCCCACAACATAGTATATGGGGCAGGCACATATATAAAACTCTAAGTGATTAATATGAATTGACAAAATAGCAGTTCCTGACCTCAATCAATGCCCGTCTGTTGCTGATTCATCTAGTGGTGTCCTGCAGTGTCCAATTGCAATGGATACGTTCTATGAAAGAATGAACAAGTGGAAATCAACAAAAATGATTATTTATAGGAATTTTTATTTTCCCCACTATTATTATTTGATCTCTCTTTATCTCTCTCTCCTACTTTTCCTCTTAACATCCTAATGTGGTCAGATTTAATCACTTTCTTTCTTCTCTCTTTTTCCAAAATGACTTCAGTGGAGGACCGCTGAGATTTTAATTCTTACTCAGTGGAATTGATAGTATGTTCATCAAATTAGGACTTTTCTTATGATATCCATAAATCTTACTCAAACACCTTCCTAACATTCTCTTTGACCAAAGAAAGGTTGATAATTACAAAATAAGTCTTTTGACCCTTTTTACATCTTAGCACTTAAATATTGAATTTTGAATGAATTGTTAATAAAGAAGTAAAAGAAATACTCAGTATTCCTAACTTTAAAATACATACATAAAATGTAAGCTTGAAGGAACTAAATGCTCTGACAACAAATCTCCTTAGTAAATTTGGATGTACATTGAAACCTAGAACCAATATCCTTCTGTATCATGCAGTATTTTTACCATCAATAGTATCTCTTTTTCTTTAAAACAAGAATGTCTAAACAATTCTCAAATACATTGACTACTGTAAAATAATGAAGGAGAAAAAAGAGTGAAAACACCTGCACATAGGGAAGAGACAAACATATTTATCTCTTATTACTGATTTTCCTAGTTCCATCAGTAGATTGGCTCAGATAATCAGAAATATGAATTTAGACCAATTTTGCTTTTCCTGAGTGAACTCGCCCTTCTTGAGTTATACTTCCTTTCCTTCAACTTTCATGCAGATGAGTTGAAAGAAATATTCCTATTAGAATCGTATTTTATCTGGGAATGACTTGGTGGAGACAAACCTGAGAATCAAAAACACATTTTTTAAAACACTAATCCTTTTGTTTTGAATGTCAGACTGTGAGCATAACAAAGCCATTGACTTTTCTCCTTTTTAGCTTACCTTCCTTGTTTATTTTGCACTCTATTTTAATCTTGGTTAAGTAGAGGATATCTCAATTTTTTTAAGAAATAGAAATGTGATATATAAGTAAATAGTTCTTTTTTATGTGAATCTAGTGTCAGCTGTCACCCTGTACCGGTGGATTGCCTCTATTTTACTGCTTAAGGAACTAGTATTCAAACAAGGTTCTTGCGAAATTCACACAATGCATTTATTTATAATTAGTAGGTTCAAATTTTTCAGTGGGGATTTGAGATATCTCTAGGAGTTTGTTAACGTTATACCTTGAAAAAAACACCATCCTTTCTCTTTTTCCCTCTCACTAGCTGGTTCAACATCATTCTCAGTTTGTTAAGAGGCACTGGTACTTGTTTTCTTTTCTTTCTTTCTTTTTTTTTTTTTTTTTTTTGCGGCACCGGGGATTGAACTCATGACCTTGCGCTTGCCGGGCAGGCGCTTAGACCGCTGAGCTAGATCCCCAGCCCTGTTTTTGAGACAGGGTCTCACTATGCCGTTCAGGCTGGCCTTGAGCTCACTTTGTAGCCCAGGCTGGTCTCGAACTCACAACGATCCGCCTATCTCAGCCTTCTGAGTGCTGGGATTACAGGCGTGAGCCACCACGCCCGGCTGGCACTGGTACTTCTTTACACAGGCCCAGAGCCACATCCTCTGCAAAAAAATAGGTTTCTTAAAACTTCTTCCAACCAAAGCTTGACATGTGCAGATTCTATCACAGCAGGGAATCTCTTACCCAATGTAAAAGAATAACATTTTAAGCATTTTATTGCTTAGGAGAGTCTTCTGGAGATTATTATCCATTAAGAAAATCATACTATTTCTCATAACTTGTTTTACAAAGACCATTTCTAAAACATGACAAGAATTTTTAAAATTCTTTTTCAAACAATACAATGGCAACATTCTTATCAACCAAAAAAATTGTTCTTTTCTTGAATATGTTCCTACATACACTCAAAATGGAGGAAGTAGATATTTGATTTGATTGCATGTAACTAGTTTCTCAATTGAAAAGATATTGAGGGAACAACTAAACAAAGTGGTTTATATGATAAAGAACTGGTTAATCTGGACCCTCTCTGCCTCTAGGGAGACTTCAGCATCCAATAGCTTTGGCAAGTCTTATGTTATCAAAATTAAGCATCCGTCATTAAGAAACGTCATCACGGGTCAGCAATAAGAAGTGTCAGGTGCACTTGCATTTTTTTCTGTTGGGTCCACACTATTCTTCCCTATATAGTTTTGACATGAAACATGACACAAGCTAAAACATTAGCAATAGCACAAGGCAATACTTTTTACTTGACTGATCCTTATCATTGTGGTGAGAATTCTCAAAGGTAGCAAGTTGAAAGGCTGTTCAATTCTGTTATCAAGGAGGTATTACTTTATAGGCTTAGAAAGGTAAAAAAGAATGCTTCTTTCCTTACCAGTAAAGCATAGACATTGTGAAGATGACTTTATTTGAATTTAATTTTGCGTGTTACAAGTTGCAGAAATACCAAGTTATGCTATTTTATTTTATGACTGCATTTACTCCCAAAGAGAAAACGGGTAGTTGGCATTTTTTGTCTTATAAGAAAAATATGAAATGAATTCTAACATTTCCTTTTTAGTTTGTTTTCTGAATATCTCAGCAATTCCCTGTAATTCCAGGTGTTGGTGTTTAAAATTTGTATCATTATGTTTTGTATACAATCTGCATCCAAAGTATTTTTCACAGCCAAGTTTCTAAAAAGGGTTTTATATTTTCTATATTTCCTCACACCCTAATCAAAATTTCACATGGTCCCAATCACTACTTTTGAGTCATATATCGTTTGTTAAATTTGTTACTCAAATTTCTATTACTGACATATACACAAGTAAAACAACAGCAGCTATTACTAGCGCCCACTTGAATCACAACTACAGCAGATTTTGGGTGCTCAGACATCTGAACATAGGGAAATGAATAATGAAGAAACAATTTTTAGCCTACCTTGTGACAATAGGTTGCACGATGTGAGATCTGTGAGCACAGAATACCCCTAGTCTCTCTACTCAAACAGAAGTCTTTGAAAGTTAATACGTCTACACTTTTGAGTGTACCATGGATGGGGTCTTGCTGATTCCTGAGATGCCTTCAAAGCATCTTTCCTACTGTCTGGTTCAAAGTATTTATCTTCAGTTTAACAGAGTGGATCCCACCAGCAACTATCCTGTTTGGCTAGCCTGAAGCACTTCTAAAGTTTTCTCCTTGACATTTTGTTTCCAGTGCTCAGCTTAACTTTGGCTGAAGCAGCCAGCAATACCCATACAGTTACATGAATAGAGAGCTAACTTGAAATTTCCTCTACCACATTAATTAGTTTATCACCTTTAAACTCAACCTCTCACAAAGTTTCAAGACATGAACAAAATGTAGACACATTTTTTGTCATAATACAACACAGATGATCTTTAGTCCTATTGCT
>RJWT010016445.1:0-19857 GCA_004365215.1 Cuniculus paca | reverse complement strand
ACTGTTTCTAATAAATGTTCATCAGTTTTTTAAATACATTAGTTAAAGTGAAGTCTATACTCATGAAATTTGCATCATTTTTGATTATTAAAAATATAAAAAGCTTTCCACAAATACAGGAGTTATAAACTTGAAATGTCCTATCATTTCTATGACAGTCCACAGAAAAACAGTGGAAGCACAGAAAAAACATCCAAAGAAATAACATGTATACTATATATATATATATATAGTTTCAAATAATTTAATTTTCTGTGTTGAATAATACATATGAATTCAATCTAAATACATTCTAAATATAGCTTCATAACTAATGTGTATCTACAGGTCTTGGTGTTCTTTATAAAGGTTGAAGACCATAGGAGAATTTGCTTCATGAGATGAAATTACTTAGTCTCCAAGAATGAAAGCAGGAACTGATTCTCTAAGTCAGATTCCATACCAACTAGAAGATTGAGTTGTACATCAAAAGTACAAGCTTCTTCAAAAACTTCCTCAAAACAGTAGAAATACTACCAAGACCACTGCATGGGACACATTTCTCAAGACAGGAGAATGAGAAAGAATAACTAAAGGCAGGCAGTCAGATTGATAACAAAGATGACTGAGCCTGGGATGATGAAATGTCAACAGGAAAGCAAACAACAGGAAGAGGTGGTCATCTGCAGGCTGTTGTGAGAGAGGTTGGAATTTCAAGGCTGTGAAATGGCAGGTGACCACAGTAGGAAGCAGACTGGAGTCGTAACACGTATGGGCTCAAGGAACATTCTTAATACACAGGCAGAGCCTTGAGTTCCCTAAGTGTTAAAATCCCACGAGACTTTTTACTCAATGAACAAATGTTACTTTTACATAGTTCATGTAGTTATGCAGACATCCATTTCCTTGTCAAAGATTATAACATTAAATATTTATAGTGTTAATGTTGTATAAAAATTCCCCATGGTAGACATATTAAAATGATCTAGATGGATAACTCTTAGGTACTGCAAAAAACCCTTCATCCTAGAAAATACTAAAATATTTTCAACTTAATAGTGCTATACCATTTTTGGACTGAATTTTGATCACTCTTTATGAGACAATATGGGTTGTAAAACAGTAAATTATTAGCAATTCTGAATTTGTTTACTGATATGAAGTTAGTAATCCTGGCATTTCTGGTAATGAATTCTGATGGAAGAGGTCACATACAGTGACTTTTGGTCAACTGGAGTATTTTATTAAAATAATCAAAAGACAAACATTGACTCCATCTAGTTTGCTTTCAAGTTATACAAATAGTTTTAGTGACATTTTGTAGTATGAACAAATGTTACTTTTACATAGTTCATGTAGTTATGCAGACATCCATTTCCTTGTCAAAGATTATAACATTAAATATTTATAGTGTTAATGTTGTATAAAAATTCCCCATGGTAGACATATTAAAATGATCTAGATGGATAACTCTTAGGTACTGCAAAGATCAATTCTGTACAGCAGAATTGATCACATTTCCTGCTAGAGTTTCAAACCTTCAAACACACAGTGTATTGACACCTACAAAAAAATGGAATTTTTGGATCCGCAATCAGCAATGCAGCACAGTTCCAGCAAAATTGTTTTTGTTTGAATATACAGTCCTAAAACATACCTGTCTGGCTGGTCAGATGGAACAAAACAGAGAACATCTAAAGCCTTCTTGGCTTCTCACTGAAATGGCAGGGCAGGTAACTCTCAGTCACTCACATGTCATAATAGCCAGGTTTTCAGTTGTCTGAATCACTAAAACATAAAACTAGGAATGAACAGTAGCTCTTCATGTTAAATGGAAGTGGTATGTACATGATCAGGCTTAAGAGTGCATGAATAAGTAAGTAATGAAGAAATGGCCCAAAGCTTTACTATCCACACTGCTCCTACTTTACCTTCTTTCTCCAAACCTGTATTCACAGGCTCATATGGAGTTTTTAAAGAGTGACATGAAGTGGAGGTTTGGATCTGATTTAAAGATGAATCAGCACAGCACACCGTTACTATCTGAAAGTACGTAACTGCAACAGTACCAGTCCACTGCTGTACATCCCTGAAAGACACTCGAGTTCATTTTCCCCAAAACTAGAAATGGGCTGATGTGAAATTATATGCCAATATTCTGGCTGGAAGTAGTGGTTAGGCTGGATGGTCAGGACTTAGGAGCACCATGGTTGAAAATTTGGTGACAAAGAGATCTGTGAAAAAAGGTGTTTGTAGAGTTCTTTCTGTATCAGTGAAAATTATGAAAATATTTGTGTCATATTCAACAAAGGGTCAAGAAAGGGTCGCCTCAGTAGAAGGGTATAAATTATCACGTGGGAAAGATGAACTCTTTTGTAGATGCTGAGCACTCTTTCCCCAACCATCTGTTTCCCTTCTGGGTGGGTTCATTAAAGAAGTGGCATTGTGGAAGAGATGAAAGTTACATCAGTTTTCCATTGATTGCTTAAATTCCATGGAATGATAGCCACCATTTGTTGTTTTTAAACTGTCAACCACATCTTCTCCTACCTTAAGATATGAATTAGTTCTGTGAAGTAGGAGTTGTACATGTCTGTGTGTCTGCGAATGCATGGTGTATACTCACATATGGTGGTAAGTTGTTTTGTATTTAAAATTCTACATACACATATAAGTTCTTTGAAATGAACTTTTGATCATGGAGAAAAATCAGACACATTATGTCTGGGAAACAGACATAATAGAGTCATTATGCTTTTGGAGAAAAGCCATCCCCTAACCCCTTCCATTAATGCATATATGACTAAAGGTATGATTGTAATTGTACTCTGTGAAAGGTAGCAGAAAACATTAACTAAATGCAAAAAACAGAATACATTCCAACATTATCTGATTAGCTATTCTTTGAGTGGTTAGAAAACATTTACTATTAAAAGCAGTAATTTATTTTTAATTCAATAAATCTAAGACATTTAACATTAACATCTACTGAGAAGAAAACAACTTCACCAATAAAAATAATTTCATTACAACAACAGTACTGGTATTCATGTCAGACTTAAATGGTGCAGTAAACATTTGATTTTTTTTTTATCTTATATCAAGTCACTGATAGGCTTAGAATTGTTTTCCTATATACATCTACAAGGAAAGAATTTTGGTCTAATCCAAGTAACACTAAATCAGTGGAGGTATAGTCTCACTCAGGCCATGCCCAATTTACAGTCTGAAAGAGCAGGGACTGACAGCTCATGGAATGAATGTTTAGTCAATTATTTAGCCAATGTGACTTGAGAATTTGTTGCAGTATTCTTACTTTTTGCTTTTGCCCCATGAGAAAAGTCCTGTGACTGTTTTAATGGACTTGCCAACAATCAGTTGTCCATATAACTAACTGGCTTGATTTAGGGTCTTCTCACAATTTTGCCATTTTTGAAATAAAGTAGTTTGTAATTTGTGAAAAAGAACAGGTTTCTGAGACTGTATTGATCATCTAATTCTACTTACACTTAAAAATTTACTGCAAATAATGTTACTCTACATGTTACATATGCTTTATTTTAAATTCGACACTTCTTTTCCTAAGTTACATTTACCCTGATTTCTATGTACTACACCAAGAACCTAGACATGGCTACTTGAACAGCTAAAATATGGAGATGCACATAACTTACAATGTAAATAATAGCTCCAATTGTTTTCTGTTCTTCAGCTTAAAGTATTAGTGATTCCAAATGTTATTGGCAGTTAAGAATGCTGTGAGGTATGAGAATGCCCCAAGCATTGTGAGATGCTCAGCATGTCATGGCCTTTCTGCCAAATAGTAACTTCCAACCATTGAAAACACCAATCAGATTTTATCTAAGGGATGGTACAACATTTGTTGAAAACCATGGCCAATGTGAGTCATTTCTTGGAAAAGTCAATTGGACAGTTAACCTAGATTTCAGTAAATACTTTCTCTTGTTAGAGTAAAAAAATAGCAAAGAGATGTATAGCTCTTATTGTTGGAAACTGATTTACAATTTTAAAACACCTCTCCCTTCTCTTTCTCCATAGTCTTGCATCACTTAACATCAAGGAAACATTCTGAGAGATACACCATTAGGAATTGCATCATTCTGCAAACATAAAACATTGTGTGCTTAAACAAACTAAGATACCTATGAAAGCAATATAATTGTAATGAGCCACCAGGAACCTAGGGATGGCGATTCATATGGGCTGTGTGGCTGACCAAAACATCATCATGCAACATATGACTCTATATATGCATGTGTGTGTGTGTGTGTGTGTAGGTTCATAAATACACATCTGTATATATTCTTGAAACATCAATGTATTTACATTTGTATTATATGTGCGTTTTTATGTATGTATATTCCTATTTTAATATATTGTCAAGTGCATTATGCTGCCAATGATGATAAATGCAAACCTATTGGAAACTTTTTGTTAATATTTAAATTGCCATCAGATTATAAACTTACACCAGAATGACAGTCTAATCATTTTAGAAACAACACTGTTTTCTAAAGTATGTAAAAACAGTGCAGCATTGTTCAGATTTTCTTCAGTGTTTGAATTAAACAATTATGTAGTAATCTGTTTAGAAATAACTTGTGATCTGTAGAATCCCAAAGGGCCATTAGCTCAGCCTCCTCCTTGTTCACCGAAGTGGGCTTTGTAGCACTGAGAAAGAATCACTAAATCATGGTTTAAAAAGCACTAGTCTAGGTCTTCAGATGAGACATTTGAGGTGGAAGTGACATTTCTATGAATAAAAGTGGTATTACCACATAGAGGTGCCTGGTAGTGTATGACATTTGAATAAATTGTCTTGTTTCTAGTCGCTCATCTTGAGAAGCTCCTTATTAATCCCAGTTCCTGTCCACATTGTTTTGTACTCTATCCTTTCTAAATTGGATCCACAATGTTAGCTTGCCATTTCATAGCATAAATATCACAATGGCTTTTTCATCACTCATGTAATGAAAGCCAATATATCTAACATTTCCCACTAAGCCTGCGATGGTCAATCCTCTCTCTACATCAACTGCCACATTGCATCTCGCATGTACCCTTATTAAAATGCTACTAAAACAGGGCAAATCCTCAGATTACCATCATGGGAATTTCACCTGTATCACCCGTTTCTATCTCCAAATAAAACATAAGCTAATTAGGTGAGAGTAGTACCTTAGTTATATGCGTAACTTTCTCATATATAAAAAGTACTAGATTTGTTAACACTAATTTGCCTTGTATAACTTTTGGTAACATCTTCTGAGTAAAAAAAAAAGTACTTAATACAATATGTTGTATTTATTCTTGTTAAATTCAGATATTTTCAATTTTGTTAAATCTCTAAAGAAACGCTGTGACACTAATTCTGCCTCATCTTGTAAAATTCTTCCTGAAAAATCTGATGGAACCTGCTTCCAGGTTTGGGCAAGTTATGAACTCACAGAAGGATGATTCCTAGCCCATAGATTTGAGAACCTATCAAGTAACATTAAATGAGGAAAATACTTTAAAATAATAATAAAGTTATAAAATTAACGTGGCATTTTTCTCAGGTATTATGTAACCTACATTATTTTAGTTCTATAAACATCATTTTGGAGGTTTAAAAATTTTATATATGTACATTTTATTATGAATTACTTCAGTTTGTTACATTGTTTCATATACAGTCGTGTTTCTGTAATTAGCAACTTTTAAAGACTTTTATTTCAGTTATCTGTTTAAATCAAAATTTGACAAAGTCTACCGAGGGGGATTGTCATGAAGCAAAAGATTAAACCGGTGCAGTTATTGATTATAATGAAATTATATTAGTCCTTATGGACTTTTAGTTCTTAGTAGGGACATACTGGCAGTAATCAGACAAAATTATTTTAAAAAATTAAACACAGGTTTTGGTTTAACTCTGTTACTAGCCCACAAAATGTGATTTTCCTTGTAGCTTTAACATAAGAAATACAGATGAATTTCCCCAAAGACCTGCAATTACTCAGATTTATAAGAACCTAACCTCTGAAAAACTTCTTTTGACACCAAAGTGCTTTACCAAATGAAAAATCATTAAGTATCTGCCTTTATACACTCAAAGGGTCTAAATATTAAAGCAAAGAACACAAATTCTAGGATCATACAACTTTAGTGAGGTAGAGTGGCCTTACAGTACCACTCAGGTAACTCTAATTGCAGTAATTTGCTCGTGGTTAGCAATTCTACACTAATATTCTTTTCCCAGGGAGACTGTTCTATGAATTTATAACATTGCTGTTGCCTTCGGAGTTTTATGATATTAAGTTAGAGAAAAAAAAATCAAACCTGATATTTTAAGGAACTCAAGCTGTTAATGCCCATTTGATTATTCTAGAAACCCAGTAGCATAAAATCTTTTCCTTTTTTTCTTCACCTTTCTTTTTTTTTTTTCCTTAGATAAAATGTTCTTAAGGCATTGTAAAATGACTAAAAAGACTGGCAGTTAAAGGAATTAATTCCACTGGAATTGAACTACATGTTAATTTTCCTTCTTATCAAAAATTTTGGACAACAATATAAAATGACAAACATAATTTGAAGAGAAAAGCATATATTAAAAGTATTTTAGAAAAGTTTTGTGATTCAAAGACATATAGTTATTTGACAAGAATGGAAAGAGCTTCAGTCCCATTCTTTGTTGTCTTATATATAATAACTTTGTAGTTAGTCCCTAAAATTATGCCACACAAATGCTTCATGTCTTTGGTTATGTGGTATTGTAATTTGTTTTGGGGGGCTCTTGATAGTCTATTCATGATAAAGGCAATGATGTAAAAAATATTTAGTCTTGCCTTTAAATTAAAACATATGCAACTATAAAAAGACAAACACTGTAAAAACATTTCCTTTCGTTACTGCTTTTTTATCTTACTAGTGAACAGTGGCCTTTTTCAAATTATATACACATAATTCACTTACTGCTTACAATTTTTCTGGTTCTTTGAAAATGCAGATTTAACTCTATTACAATTATATTGCATTACATTACATGAGAATTGTTCTTTTCTCCATGCATCTAATACATTTTTGTGGACAGTTTTTAATAGTTTGAATTTTTTTTTCTTCAGAATTGCTATTTTCAGGTTGTCTTTGTCATTCAAGGCTGTCTTCCAATGGATATGTAAGATGACTTAACACCATGTTAATATTCATTACTACTTTTCTTCCTGAGTTAAGCTAAGGAGTGCTTATTTTTTCCTAAATTACTATCAATAATTTAATTTTAACATTTACCACTTCCTGATTAAGTTCATATGCTTTTAAGTCTTTGATTTTGATGGCTCCAGCTTTGATTCTTGGGATGGGTAGAGCTTTGGAAAGCAGAGGTTTTGAGTAAGCCAAAAATATCCTAAAAACCAACTTTTATTAAAAACATATATGCCAGTAAATACCATAGAACTAACTGAAATGAGTACTACTATAATCTATCAAGTTATTGTTATGTACTGATTCAACAAGGCTTGCATTCAATTTGCATATTCATTAAACTGACAGGACATTCAAAAAATGTCCAGCAATAAGTTTTGGAAAAAATAGGCTCAGTTTTAAATAAATTTACAAATTAGATCCTGGACTATCATTATTATTGTGAAATTACATGAACTACTTTTCCATTTTCTCTAAGAACTATGTAGTCTGGAAGTGGATGGAAGCAACATGGTTTTCAAAGATTTGAGGTAGTGTACGTATCTGTATATATGTACGTATGTATGTATGTATGTATGTATGTATCAATCTAATCTATCTATCTGATTTCCTACAAACAAAAATCTCTTAAGTTGTACAATATTTCATACAAATGTATCCATATATTATTAATAATAAAATGAGTCAGTATTTTCCAAACCCTTTGTTAAAGTACTGAAGTCCCTTTCTGTTTTTAGAATTAAAGCTAGTTGTTCATATTGAAACTACATATTTCTTCTTCCTCACAGTGCTGATAGGAGCAAGCTAGCATAGATTTATAAGTATGCGGGCTCTGTCCATTTTGCTTCAGGAATACTAACACTTCTTTGTACTATCTGTATGGTTGTAGGCATTTCCAATCCTTTCTGTGGCTCCAGTTTTCTCATCTACAAAATGTTGATAACAGAAATAATAACTACTTACGATGTGGATTGCAAACTCCAAGAGCGCACAATGACAATTTAGTGAATGTTGCCTGAGATTATTTAGAGCTCTCTCCTTTATTCCTTAAATTCTCTTATCAGTCTCTGCTATGACCTTATTTGTAGGGTGACCCCAGCAATGGGTCTACATTTTTGATATCCTAACATGCCACTCAGTGTAATAATTCCTTGCTAAAATTACCACTGGAAATAGTCTGGCTGACTCAAGGATAAGATCCACTTTGGAAGTACAGGTGTGCAGTGGCTTCAGTCATCTTCCTGGCCATATTTCCTGGGGTCATTTAGTCACCTGGATTTAGCATTTAATTTTCTCTCTAATGAATACATCATTAAGCAAAATGATGCCTAAATATCTAACTCATTAAAGACATTCAGATTATTATTCCCAGTGCAAATCTGCTGTTATTTCTAAACTGATTCTAACAAAGGTTTAAACAATTAGAGAAAGCTTGGGTTAAAATGCCCAGAATGAT
Organism: Cuniculus paca; assembly: GCA_004365215.1. Taxonomy (NCBI): domain Eukaryota; kingdom Metazoa; phylum Chordata; class Mammalia; order Rodentia; family Cuniculidae; genus Cuniculus; species Cuniculus paca. The sequence continues at coordinate 11,222 of RJWT010016445.1, read as the reverse complement.
ACTTGGGAACTCCACTCAGATTTAGATTAGCTTTTCATTGCCTGATTTCATTATCATGATGATTATGGATGTAGCCATATATTGTCAGCATTGTGTAGTAGACATGGGCATTGGAATAATCATCATATACTTCTGCTGACTCTAGTTACAGAATGCCAGGTTTATTCAGGTGTCCACTCCTGTGCATCACACAACAGCTATGTGCTCCACAGAAATATGAACCGATGTCCAGCCCTACACGCTGGCATGGTTGCCCCAGTTAATCAATATTCTCTGTCATTGATTAGCACAAGAATATGTAAGTGAACCAACTCTAACCGAACCACCAATCTATTCTGCAAGTTGGCTAGATTGTTTCCACAAAATAGTTTTTTCTTTTATGAGAAAAGTCATAAAAATGTATTTTTCTCTACTGATTGACATGATCGTATCTGGAAGAGACACAACTTCCTCACATATCTTAACACCAGCCAAAATAAAACAAACCCTTAGCGTACTAAACTGAGAGAAGAGTATTTGGAACATATTTGATCATGTCTTTTACTACGTGTGGTAAAAATTTTCCTCATTGATGTGGAAGTTTAAAAGAAGGTTCCATGCCAAGTGCAGTGCAAAACATCCTACATTACATAGTATGAAAAAGATATTACAGGTCACATACGCCTTCTCTCATGAAACCATTGAAACTACAGAGGTTCTGGCAGAATAAGTTATCTCAGGCAACAAAGACCTTTATTTTTAGGTTACCAAGAGATTATAGGATGCAAGTAATAGCATAAATTTTCTTTTTGGCAATCTGATTGAAACATTTTTCACCTGTGTAAGAGAACTTCTCAAGGTTTATAATTTCTCCATCTACAGAAATAAATTTAGAAAGCTAAAAAGTATAATTTAAAAACTGTGAAAATATGAATATTTTGTAACAGTTGAGCTGATTAGTGTTCTCTTTACACCAAAATAGACTTCCTGCAGCATCTACATTAGTGGACAAACTTTCTCTTTTTAGAAGATTTAGGTATTACTCTTGATTTTGATTTAACTAGTGTATGAACATGACTTGTAAAATATGCTCATTATTTACATATGACCCTAAATAGGACCAAATTAACCCTTTATTTTCATCACTTTTTAAAAACTGATTTTTTAAAAAACATGTCTTCTTTTCCAAATGAATTATCTCTCCCAAGGCCAACAAGCAAGGCATACAAAGCAGTAATACATGGTTCAAAGCAGAGAGGGGGATCCAGCTTCCCTCAGTGAATGTCCTCATCAAACTCAGAGATCCCCCAAGCAAAGCCTTTTCACTTCACTGAGGATAGTTTCAAAAGCACAGAGCCAGACGATGATCCCAAATTCCTCTGCAAGCTTTCAAGCTGTATAGTTCTGGAAAAACATGGGAAACTAATTTTTAAAATATCAGAAAGTGTGATGCATGCTGGATGATTTTTATATACATATGAGTTATTTAATGCAGACAATTTCTCACATTACTTAATCTTAGAAAACCAACGAAACATTCAGCTTTGATAATTATTAGCTCTTTTGAATTGCTGTATCTTGAGTAGTGCTTTTTTCATCTTTCTAATATCCTTCATTAGCCTATTCATGAGAACAATTTCCTGTGGATGATTTAATATATTATTGTCTGGTCTAATTGTGTGCCTAGATTCCTACATGAGCAGATTAAATAAAATTGTGGCATTAACTATGAATTCTGATTGTCTAGCATTTACTATAAGTGGTAGTTGCTTCTTAAACCACTGGGATATCAAAGTCAATGAATCATTTGGATTTTGTAATTGGGTCTTTCTGATTCTGCCACCTAGAAATAAAATGGGATATAAAATGAGTCCAATGCTTTTCTATTTCTTCATCTCTTCATGTAACTAAAATGGTTTCCTTGAGTTTAATTATTCCCTTCAAAATCTCATAAGTCCTATTGATTTGTTAATGATCTCTTAAATCAATATTAATTGCTATTAAATATAATATCTAATAATAATAGAATTATCATACTGTTGGCACTTATCTCGATAGAATAAATTTAACATTTTGTCTCCTTTTTCACATGCACGAGTTAGTATTTATTAGATCGATTATACAAGTGGATATCTTTTATATTAATGATGCCTATACTAAATTATTTGAATCACTATTTACTTTTAAATATTGAATGATAGTAAATAATCTAAAATAATAAAATATCATCGGTTATTTCTAGGTCATGTAGTCCCAGATAATCTGATTGTATTGTGTTCATTGCTACATTTTTTAAATTACTTGTGACCAACATATACTCATTCATAATCAGGAAGAAGAGACAGTTTAATCAGCATATTTAATTTTATATAAGCCACTTGATTATAATTATGTAAAAATGATATGCACAGCAAGAGAAAATGAAAAGGAGTTAACAGTTGTTTGAGAATGATTAGGGTAAATTTTTCCTGTTTATCTTCATATCTGCAATTTTAATGAAGAATTAAACAGCAATGAATAAAAAAGCCCCATTATAAATCTACTTTAGAAACTGGTTATTGATTTGTTTGAAATGTATACATATGCTTTTTCCGTGAGAACTGAGCTGAAAAGTATTGATTTTCTGAAACAATAAGAATTTTATAATAATTCATACGTGAGTACAGTGGTATCCTAGGATACTCTGGCCTGGCCCCTTAGAACAACATAAACCTCAAGAAATCAATTCACAGGCAGGTCCCGGACACTGCTAACTTTCTCATGATTAACAAGAAACTTTTTAATCTATGTATAATCAGTCTTCACCTCTGTACCTTGTCCTTCCTAGGTTCTAAACTTTAATTCTATAATCTTGAGACTGCACTTCTAAAATGGATTTGAGGTTGTTACTAGCTTTTACTAGCATCTGAAATTCATGTTTCCCAGAAGATAATCCAATTTGTATTCTTGTTTTGCTTTTTCAACCCAATCTTACCTTTATTGGAATGCATTTTATGACCTACTCTTTAGCTTCTTGGAAACCAACTCATCTTTTTTCTGACTAAGAAGGCATCACCTGGGATGTCTGTATCAATATTATAACAACGGAAGAAACGTGATAATTTAATTGGTTTTTCTGGTTAGAATTCATATTGTGCTTAAAGCATTACAAGTGATTTATGGAAAATGTAAAGATCTGCTACAAATAATAAAACAGTTGATTCATTCTGTTCAGACAATGATGCTGTCTAATTTTTATAAAATAATAAGCAGATGCACCTGTATCAATTATCAGGAAAAAATGTTTAGAAAGAAGAATGATACCATGAAAAACAGGAGCAAAATTAAATCTAAGTTTTAATTACAAGACATCTCAGATACCTGCTGTAAGAAGCTATACTTCATATTTTCTTTATAAACTGTATTTTTTACTTGTAAAGACAAACCAAGTATTCCTTTATATGGAAGATAAAGTAGGCTTTACTAGTATTCATGAACAGATAGTGAGGTGTATGTTTCCTGAATCCTGTACATGAATCATTCAAAGTCACCCACCTTCTCTGGGACCTCGGCCCTTGCCTAATGGGAGTTGTTTGTGTAGGATTCTTTTCCCACTCAATTCAAAATCTCTCATAGATTGCAGCAAATAATTGAGGGACACTGGTATATAAGGCCAGACACAAGAGAAGACCAATTTTCCAATGTAATTCATATTTCAGATGGCAATCGCATTCACAGAATTCAGATGAAGCTAGAACCCAGCCGAGGCTATGTTTTACTTAACTCCTTTTCCTGCTCTCTCTTTCAGTCGCTCATTCTCACACGAGTAAGGACACCAGATAGAGACTTTGAGACTGACTTGAATTTCAGAAAAGGAATGCATATTATTTTAATGTAAGTATGCCCGAAATACTGCAAATAAATATTTACTGTTTATCTGAAATTCAAATTACATTCTATGTGCTATATTTTTCTTTGCTAATCTGAAAATCTTCCTAAAGGAAGTTCTAAAATAGATTGCATGTTATATTCTTGCCTCATGAACTGCTTCTGGGGAACTTGACCTTAGATATGCCAATTATATACTGTTAGGTTATTGAAAATATACTTCAAAACTATATTTACAAATGATAACACATATATGAATATTAAAGAACAGCTAAATTATATAAAAATAAAATTTTGAATGGTAAAAACCAAAATGCCTGAGTAATTACCAATAGACAAGGGAATAAGATTTGTGAAATAACTATTTCTAGTGGTTTCAATTTTACACTATTTCTATAGCATCTGCAAATTATAATGTAATTTTACCTTAATATTTCTGGCACGATTAATTGCATCATTGATTTCGTACTCATCATTGCTAACTAAACATAAGTGAATCATCTTTCCATTTCCTTATTTTGTTTTGTTATTTTTATAGTGATACTTATTGATTCCAACTAAAGTTTATATGTAGAAAATGGAGGAGTCCACACAGATTAAAAAGTAACTTATCAATAGAGAAGCACCAACTTCAGGCACATTTTAACAAGGAGAAAAAATAAAGGAGGAAAAATGGGTATATGCAGATAGTAATTATTGCCTTAAAGTAGATTTAAATTTAAATATACATTATAGATAAGTTGTAAAGTCATTGGAAATGAATATTAGGCAACTGATATTGAATTTTTCTTCTGGGAAATTATATAAGTAAAAGAAGCTGATTATAGCATACACTGAATATATGAATATCTAGGTTGCAATTGGGCTTCAGAGAAAATAGCATAAGTAAACATAAAAATAACAGATTTAATTTCGAGTTTGTAATTATAAATACAACAAAAGTAGAAAAGATTTTGGACTGAGATGCAAATGAGACCTAACTCTCATACTACTCCCATCAGATAAAATTGGACAAGCCACTAAGCATACATGTTTATTTATAAAATGATATGTTGTAATATATGGCTTTCATAGACCCTCCAACTCATAAATTTATCTTTTTAAAAACTTGAGACTACCTTATTCTAATAACTATTCAATTCTAGATTTTCCTTCAGCAATAAAAGTAAGGAAAGAATATGGAAAATTTACATTTTTCTAAATGTGTTTAGTGGATTAAGAAAAATAATAACCAAACCTAACTCTACAGTGAATTATTAGACTACCTCCTCCTTTCAACATTTATGATCATACTTATTCTAAGACTTCTACTATCATAACTGAAGATTTCTAATCCTATAGCAAAATACTAACATATTTCATGAGATAATATTGCAAGGATATATATAATTTTGTAATGAGTCATAACCCTAAAATTACATTATTTATTCTGCATAAGGTGTAAGTTGTGAATTTTTTCATTATTTATATGACGAAATGCTTGTTTTGGATCTTTATAGCCACAACTGTCTAGAGAATTTTGATACTGGGTACCTGATCACTAAATACTGTAAAATAACACTCATTATTAGAACGTAATCTTTAACGTGAGCTTAATTGGTTAAAGTAGAGGAGACTGCTAAATGAATCCTTCAATTAATAATTAAGTACACATATGGGAAAATCAGTACAATAGACAGATTTTCGGTGCCAGCATCTTTCAACTGTCTTTCAGGCTGCAAAACCAGAGTCTACTGTGAGACTCTGAAAGGACACAGGATCCTGGCCATAAATCCTGGGGCCTGCTGCAAAAACAGAGGCAAGTGTCAGAAACTGTAAAACTCCCGCCTCGCTGACTAGGAGTAATGCTTATTATTTTTAATGCACTGCCATGAATTTTTTGCACTGAATAATTTCTTATCTTTGCTGCTCACAACAAAGGCCAAACAGTTATGGGTGGTTGGCAGTAAATCTACATCTGTGAATCAACTCTCCAGGGGCCTTATGAAAGACTGTAATGAATTCAACACACAGTGCTGGTCTTAGGGGCAGACACAGGAGCATCCTGACAGAGGAGAGTCAGGTTTTTGTAATAAAAATTAAGTGCTGAATCACTGTGTGAATCATTGCTGCTATTAACTACTTTGTCCTGGTTTAAACAGGCTCATAAATGCATGCACACTCTTGTGTGCACACGCGCACGCACATACACACACACACACTCCAGTTAATGTTTATAAAGACATACTGTTGAACAACTGTCACTTGTCTGCTTTTGTCTCCTAAAACACTATTCTATGCCCAGTTTTTTCCTAGACAGACATAATCAAAGGAACATCAACGTTTTAGTTATTTGTAGTTCAACTGCTTTTTGAGAGAAAATAGGATGTGATGATAATTTTAGAAACTTTCACTTGTAAATCTGTTTATAGGTTACATAATGAAGAAGTGAATATACATATATATATTGAAAAAATATATATATACATTGGTTTCCTCTTCAGAAATAATGTGTCATTATCTTTGCACACTTCTATTGTAGTTCTTCTATGTCTTATTTCTGGGAATATAGGGATTATTACTCTCACAATTACTGGAAAGTTAGGTAGAAAATATACATACCTAAAATACAAATAAATACTGTAAAACATAAAAAATACATCATGATAAAAATACATAGACACTTCCTTATTTACCCTTGCATTGCCTATAGAAAGAGAAAGGTATAAAAACTATGTCTATGTATGTGTTGTGCAGGAGTTCAAATCCAGAACCTCACACACTGTGGGCGTGTACTCTACCACCGACCTACACCCTCAGGCCAGAATTACTTTAAATACCATGATCGAATTAGAGATAAAGTTTGTATTAGTCTTATATCTCAATCAGGGTACTGGTATTTGTTTTCAGAAATGGTAGCTAATTTATAGAGAAATTTAAGTTTCTAGTTAGGTATATTCATGTGTTTTTGTATAGATTTGTTTTTGTAAACTAGTTTCTCTATGTAGATAGGATTTTTCATAAATGAAAGTGAAGAAACAAATAGAGTTTAAATATCAACATTTGAAATAGATGTTGTGTATATTGCATATGATTTTATTTTGCATGGAAAGTACCACATATGTAGGATGTAAATCCTGCAGAGCACTAACTGAATTCCAGCACTGGTATTTTGTAAGTTATAAACTAAGGAGTGCTTCTAACAAAAGAAACAGAGAAAGTTTTTGTGGGTTTCTTGTCAAGCAAAAGTTGTAAGGTCAGAATGAATGTTATCTTGTCTTTGGTTTTGTGTGTGTGTGTGTGTGTGTGTGTGTGTGTGTGTGTGTGTTTTAAATGTGCACTTGTGAAAATTACGCTGTGGAAAATCAGGACCATACTTGAATGTCCTGACACTAAGTGGCTGATAAAGAATTGGTATATTATAGTGTGTGCCTCACTGAATATTTCTTACTTTAACAAATTCTTCTTACAAAATACATTTTATTTGGAAGTTTTCAGCGTACTTATGAAATATAACTTATTTAAAGAAATTACAGCGGGGATTTCTTGTGCAAAAAAATAATGTGCAATTTTTTCACAAATTAATTTTTTAAAGTAAGATTTGGTAAGATCTAATTTAGGTATCTATTTATGTGATACAGTTTAATATGTATGGGTTATATAAATAAACACAGAAAGAGAATACAGGAGTGAGAGTTTTCTCAACTGCCCAAAGTAAAATCAGATGCATTTCCAAAGAAATGTTCTTTCTATTTCAGCAGATGGATGCATTTAGTGATAATATTACAGACGAATGTGCCTTAATTGAAGATTAAGTGAGGGAGAACTATTTTAGTTTCACAATAGTGATACTCAGTCAACAGCTGTTGATTTAATAAATGGCTTACTAAAGAAATGCCAAATGCCAAAGCTTACTAAAGAAATGCCAAAAGCCATTTCCATGGCATTATATGAATGATATTTTGTACAAAAACACACAATGTCACTGAGAATTCCTATCATCAGAATTCCTAATCTGGGTTCAAATATTTACCAAATGAAGGAGTTGTAAGTTTTGTATTAACAAGTTATTGCCCACTTAGTTGTATTTGTAAAACAATAATTTATAAAATGAAACTTACCTCACCATAGAGAACTTGTAATTGGGTAGAATAAGATGCATGTAGCAATTTATGGGTGAGTAGAAAGTAATACCAATTATACTACATTTTCAAAATGTTCTGATGGCTTCACAAACTGCATAGCGCCCTCCTGGTCAAATTCAGGATCTCAGAACACAATTGATACACAGGAATCTAGCAGCTATTTGTCTCTCACATAATTATGGCAGATTTATTTTTATGGAATAGTTCTTTTTTGCACTGACACATTCTTAAGCAGATTTTGCAATACTGTAAGTTCAACAAAAATTTTTATTGAAAGCCTCCATATGGATATTGTGAATAAAACTTTATACTTTTTGCATTCATTTGATTAATTATGAAGTCAATATATTTCTTGATTTTTAATTATTTAAAGGTTGTTTTCAAAAGGATTGATCACTTAGAATTTTAGGAGGTATTTCTAGAAAATTAGAGATATTCTATTCCTCTATAATTCTAAGACTAAAGGAATCATGCCATCTAATGGCTACTTGATTATTTTATTCCTGAATCACATGCTGTTTTACTTAGAGTTATAGCCTTCACCTCAAAGGAAACTTTCCAAGTCACATGGAACAGGACAGCATATTCAAAACCTAGGAAAATTTCAAGGAATGAGTTTCAAATAGTGATTTGCTGTTTTTTTTTTTTAGCAGTCAGATTGAAAGGATACAGCTGTAGTTCTCAACCAGCTGAAAGAAGAGCTAAAGATTCCATGTTTATAAAAATACTTTTAATTGTGTCACATTTTCAAATACTGTATAGCAGCTTAAATCACCTACACAGAAACTAGATAATATTTTCAAGTTAGTGCATCTTCATAATATATGATTGTTTACTAATTGCCTATAAATGTATTTTCTTATTGACTTTAGGCAGTTTTGTGTTAATAATATACTTACTTAATAAAGTAATTTTACTAAAGATAATTCATTTCCATTGGTTACATATTTAATTATTAAAGAGTAAGTCTAAAACATGAACCCTAGTTTGCAGATGTCAGCTTTAGTTATCTTTTATTGTGAAAAATTTTAGATCCCTATCACTTGAAAACCAATAATCTAGAATACAATTGTATGAGAAACTTTGGATTTGGAGCATTGTTCAATATATGAAAGTTTTTAATTGACATATATGTGTTCTGATTTTGAGAAGAATGAAATAAAGCATTCAAATTTTGAAACTAAGGCACAAAATCTAATGTGTTTCATATTCCTCACAATTCAACAATATCTATAGCTTGTATTAAAGGTTCTTAAATTTTAACATTTTATGCAATACATAAAATACATACATTTTATGCAGTACATGTATACACACATAGTTCTATAAATTTCTGATTATTAGACACAAAAAATCTAGATATTCTCTCCCATAAATCAGAAGTATTCCAAAAATATCCAGTATACACTGCAATCCATAAATCATTTATCTTTCCTTAGAACAGTCATATATTCACAGCATAGTTCCAGTTGGGATTTTTAAATAATATGTGTGAGTACCATTAAATGTTTTATTTTAAATGTTTTTTTTTCCTTTTTAGCAAAAAGACATGAATATTTTATTTTCTCTTTCATGATGATTTATCCAAGTGGGAAAGTAATTTCATACCACTAGACATGCAAACATTAGACATTTTAAAAGCTATCTATATTTTGGGAAATACAAAGTTTATAGAAAACCATCAGAATACTGCAATAGGTAAGGAAGACAGAGTAAAATTTTCGGATTAAGGGTTTCTGCTGGTTTAAAGCAGTATCTGAAGAAATGAAAGGGATTTAGTGACTTCAATTCACTCAGTAGAAGATCTGAGTTTATTTTTGAAAATGCCTTGAATAATGCATGTCAGGTATTAAAACCTTGAAGAGAATATTTCTATCCTGGTACATAAATTTTGTCTATAATTGTGGCCTATCTTCCTCAGCAGAGAAGAACAGAGAGAGACACATGATTCCTTCTACCTATACTGGGAAAAAATATATAATTATATAGTCCTGATTTATTATATGCCTTAGTAGTGCTTATTTATTACTTATTCATAAAAATTCATTTGGTATATATACATGCCTATTTTATTGTGGTAAGATATAACATAAAATTCACCATTTAGGCAATTTTAAATATACAATGCTATAACACTAATACATTTACCATATTCTACCATCATCACTACTGCCTATTTCCAAAATCTTTTCCTTTTGCCAAACAGCAACTCAATAACTACTAAGCAGTGTTTTTCTAGTTCTCTGTTTCCACCCTTAATAATTTCTAAGTCATTGAATTTTACAATTTCAATTTTAAACATGTAAGTGAGTTTTACTCTTTGTGTTGCACTATTTAAGTGAGCATGAATGAAATTTTATGTTATATTTCTCCAAAGTTCACAACAAATTTATATCTTTCAGGATTCACTAGTCTTACTTATTGTCCTGACTTGATCAAATAAACCATGAGTAATGATCACAAAAGCTGAAATGATTCTTTCAAAGCTGGTGCTGACCTCTGAAAACTCTCAACAACACATGCACTAATATACTTCTGCATATAAATGCAAGATACTACCTCGCGAAGTTCCAAATCTTGCATACATACAATAGGATGTAGCATTTTTATCCAACTAGTAAATGTTCCCAGTAAAATGATAAAGCACTTTGTTAACCCTGTAATACCATAAATTTAGTTTTAAAATTTGAACTGGCGCGTTGAGCACTGCCAAAGATACTCTATTCCTAGAAACTCAACTTTTCTACCCATACGTTTATTTACCTTCTCTCTCTTCCAGCAAATGGAAAATTTTTTATGTGAAAAAACATTCACCTAGAAATTCAAGTTCTTCATTTTAAAATGTCAATGTATGTGTTAATTTTTTTTTCTATCTGCACAGGGCTACACAGTATCTGAGGTTTCAAGCTCATTCCATAAGCCTTGATCCAGGATGAGTGTAGAGCCATCGCCTCAGAGGGACCCATTTCCTTATCAAGAAGGAATCTCTTAGAAGCCATCTGCCTGTTTATCATTACATCTGGCCAGACTTGTGCTTTAAAAGAATAGCTAACTCAATAAGGAAGATGAGATCAAGCTAATAGATATTTCTGGCAGTCAATGAAAGGTTACTAAGAAAAAAAGCTCACACATGCCACATAGGAAACTGATGAGCACAGGATGTTGTTGACAGCTGAGGACAATGAGGCCCCAATTAGATATTATCAGACATCAAATGGAACGTCTGATGAGAGTGCTGACCACATTAAACAT
>RJWT010016444.1:0-19560 GCA_004365215.1 Cuniculus paca | reverse complement strand
TAAAAGCTGACAACCTGTCTTAATAGAGTCTAAGACCTAGAAATTAGAAGGCACAAATTCAAGCCCTTGCTCTAATATCTGCCAGCTGTTAACCTCCAAGAAATTTCTTTCCTTTTATCCTCGCTTTAAACATTTATAAAATAGGTTAATCATATCCCACTTGCCTAGGTGTAGTATCTAAAAAATAAATATATAAATGTTACTTGAAAGTTCTGTAAAAAGGAAGGAAATTGTCAAAAAGAGAAAAATTCACAATCCTGCACCTCCACCCCATCCAACCCGAAACCATCTCTCAAAAACAAGTTTTGGAGAATTACTACAGAGAGATGTCTTAATAAAGGAAATTACACTGCTCCCTGAGGGACATATCAGGAAGGTGTGTGTCATGGGGGGGGCATTATACATAACCCAACAACCTGACCCTTTTGCAGGTATCTTTTTGAAGAATGGAAAACATAAGGAGCCAGGCCTAGCAATTCAGTCCCTATAGTCCCAACTACCCAGGAGGCTGAGACAGGAGGGTTGGTTGAGCCCAGGAAATCAGAACCAACCTGGACAACATACCAAAACCTTGTCTTTTTTTTATTTAATCGTTAAAATGTATTAGAAATGTTTGCTGATCTTGCAGAATACTCACAGAACAAGTTACTCGCATTCCAAGGCTTTACTTCAATCTGTATATATGTTGAGATACATACAGATACCTTCTCAAAATTTGGTAAACATAGTATTTGTTAGTCTACAAGCTGTTTGAAAACAGTTGAACTCCATGTAACCATATACACATAATTTTCTTAAAATATAAAATTTAATTGTAAAGTATAAAATCCAATTAAAAACTTTTGTTACAACAATGGGAAAATTGAATATATGCTCTATGACAGTTAACAAAAATTTGGTTTGGGGACCATATTACCCCACAATTTCCGTGTGTGTGTGTGTGTGTGTGTGTGTGTGTGTGATCTTTTTTTGAGGCAGGATTTCATTATATGGTTCAGGCTGGCTTTGAACTCACAGTGATCCTCCTGCCTCAGCTTCCTGAGTGCAGGGATTACAAGAGTATGCTACCACACCCAGCTACCCCACAATTATTAAAAACAGGAAACAATGCAAAAATACTGAGCCTACTGGCACATGAGAAATACAATTCAAATTCACCTGTGGATCTAACCTGTTGCAAAATAAATAAAGTAGCTTATCACCCAATTTAATTAAAAGACAATATTAAATTTCCATACTACTGCTTACAAGAATATGAAGAATCATGTGAGTACAACATTCATGCTTAAAGTGAAACTATATATATTTACTCCAAAGATCTAATTTAAGAGTTTACTGTCTTTATAAGATATTTCATCTGTTTGTGTATTTTCTGGAGAAATAATTGACATTTTTGTATGACTTACTTATATAGGTATTCCACTATGTGAGCAATTTTAAGAGAGTCTTGAAATTGTGAGCTATAACTGATGTTGTATATGCTCAGTGATCTGATCCAATATGCATTCTTCCATATAAAACAACTCAAGACTTTTATACAACCCTTATATTAATTGTTTTCTCACAATAGTGTGCCAAAACCTTATCTTAGAGGGCTGGGGATATAGCTCAGTGGCAAAGCACCTGCCTGGAAAGCAGGTCATGAGTTCAATTCTCCATAAGGAAAAAAAGAAAAAAAAAAACCATGAGAATAGAAAGGATAGATGTATGGTTTGATTATTCAATCATTTAACACTTACCACATAGCCAGGCATGCTAGCACATGCCTGTACTCCCAGCACTCGGGAGGCTGAGGCAGAAGGATTGCTTCGAATTCAAGGCCAGCCTGGGCTACATAGTGAGTTCAAGGCCAGCCTCAACTACCTAGCAAGACCCTGTCTCAAAAAACAAAACGAGGACCAGGGATTTAGCTCAGAGGCAAAGTGCCTGCCTGGCAAGTACAAGATTGTGTGTTTGATTGCTGGTACCAAAACAAAACAAAACAACTCAAAAACATTTATCATGTAGCATAAAGCAGGCACTGTTCAAATATCCAGGGTCTTCTGTACAAAACAAAATCACCAAAAATCTGTTCTTCCCCTCAAGGAGTTAACAGCCTAGCATAGATCCCAAGCCTAGGCTCTGTCATTTGACTCTAGTTCAAATGCTGGCTCATTGCTGGGCCTGGTGGCACATGCCTGTAATCCTAGCACTTGGGAGGCTGAGACAGGAGGATCTTTGCAAGTTCAAGACCAACTTGGGCTACAAAGTGAGCTCAAGGCCAGCCTAAAGTGCATAGCGAGACCCTGTCTCAAAAAGACCAAAACAAAACAAATGCTGGCTCAGCCATTCTGTGACAGTGTAAACCTAGGCACGTTTTTAAATCTTTATCTCATGTCAGAGGTAACACTAATAATATCTAACTCATGGAATTTTGTGAAGACAAACAAGATCATTCATATAAATTGTTTAACAAAATACATAGTATATCACTTCATTATCTGCTAGATATTACTATTTATCATCATTATAAAAAACAGAAGTAAAGTACTTTGAGAACACAGTATGAAGTACAGAGTGATTCATTCAGAAACATGTTTACAGTGGAGGTATTATTTCAAAGATAAAAATAAACAACTTTCAGCTGTTAAAAATAAGTGACCCTGAAAATAAAAGGTTGGATTTTAAATGTAGCTCTACAGATTTTTTAGTTACATGATCATAGGAAAGACACTCAACCCTTCTAAGTCTTGAGATGCTACATACTTTCACGAAGTTGTTTTGAGATTAAGCTAATAAAGCTAAAATACTTGGAAGAGTGCCAGGCACAATAGAATGTTAGCTATTATTATTAATTCATGCGGGGAAAAAAGGACATTTTATTTTTATTGTTATGTTTCTAGGGATAGAACCTGGTACCTCTGGAATGGTAAGCAAGCATCCTACTCCTAAGATACGTCCCAGGCTTGAAAAGAATGTTCTAGACAGATGGAACACAATGATGAAAAAGAACAGCAGTGTAAAAGCTTCTGTCTTCGTTACTTTTCTCGTTGCAGAAACAAAATGCCCAACACCTAAAGTTAAAGGGGGAAACGTTTAGTGAGCTCACAGATTGTAGAAGTTTCAGTCCATGACTGGCTAGGTGCCAGGCAGGGTGGAGTGGCAGAGGGGCAACAGGGCGTGGCATCAGAAGACAGCAAAGGCAAGCAAGAGAGAAGGGAGAAGGGCCTCTGTCTGTCCCTTACATTGTATCCGGCCTACGGGGTTAGGATGGAGTCAATCCAATTGGAGACTGATCCAGTAATTACCCACCCTTCATCCCAGCATTGCACCACCAATCACACACTCTAGATCCAGCCGCCTCCGAAAAAATCCTGTGACCATATGAGGCTTTGGGGGCAATATCTAGACACAAACCTTAACAGCCTCTGAAGATGACCAGTGGCCTACTGTGGTTAGAACAACCTATGAATTCCTTTGCAAAATAATAAACATCAAAGAACTTCATAAGCTGATAATTATATTTACCGAAAAATAAATAACAGTAATTTCACTGTTACTCTCCCTGTATTGAGAAAATACATAATACCACAAAATGTGCATAAATTCAGTGGTGCTTTTAGGTTAATTTACATGTTTATCAATTTCTAGTTAATTATCAAGGTGTAATTTTTTTAAAAATCAAAAGCCTAACCGGGCGTGGTAGCTCACGCCTGTAATCCCAGCACTTGGGAAGCTGAGGCAGGAGGATTGTCTTGAGTTCGAGGGCAGCCTGGGCTATGTGGTAGGTTCAAGGTCAGCCTGAATAGCAGAGCAAAACCTGTCTCAAAAAAAAAGACACACAAGAACCATTTGCATGCATCTCTTCCCATCTCTTCCCAACTCTGGGTTATGTTTGATGCCTTCAATGTAATTTGAAGTCTGTCATGACACAATATTTACACCATAGAAATTGACAAACACTACAAATCAAGGTTTATTTTCCTCTAGCGATCCAGTTGTTAAACATTTACCAGTATGCCTCTGTAATGTGGGTGAGAGGGGGATGAGATTGTAAATGTAATATATGGACATTATTTAATTGACAGTAACAAACCATGAAGGCTTCTTTTTTGTTTGTTTTTTTCGGTTACTGGGACTCAAACTCAGGACCTCATACTTGCCAGGCAGGGGCTGCGCCACTGAGCTGTATATCCGGCTCCAAGACTTCTATGATGGAGGAGGTGGGCAGGGTAGTCATATTTCTGATTCAGATAAATGGTTACTGTTAATTATGGATTAATATAGAGGATACAAAAGAGAATGAGGCAGGAAGGGCATTGAGAAGGTAGCAACCGTTTTTTCAGGTAAGAGAAAAGGCAGAATCATTAGAGATGAAGGAAAGTCAACGACAAATTCCCAAGATTTAGTTAAAAATAGGTAGTGAAGATAATTAAGATTTCTAGCTTGGAGCACTAGGTGGATCTTGGGGAACCGCAATAACTGAGATAAATACTATAGATAGAACAAGCCCTTTTGGAGATAACATACAATTCTGAATTTGTTACCTTTAAGGCAGTCTCAGGATTTCTAGGTGGAAACTTTGTAAGGTTACATTTAAGAGTGGAAATCCTGAGCCAGCCATGGTTGTACATGCCTGTAATTCCAGCACTCTGGGAGGCTGAGGCAGAATTATTGTAAGTCTGAACCCAGCCTGGGCAATTTAGTGACTTAGTGTGACCCTGTCTCAAAATGAAACACAAAAATGGGCTGGTCATGTAGTGGGGTATAGCTCACTACAAAGGCCCTAGGTTCAATCCCAGTACCTCAAAAAAAAAATAGAAATTCTGGTTTAGGAGTCTTATGTATTCAATGATAGCTAAAGCCAAGGACAAGAATATTCTTGACCACAGTACATGCAAGTGATAAAGAAAGTCAAAGGAAGATTAAATATAAAATTTATATTCTTTAAAGCAAGATATTTTATCATTTTAATATTAAATTGGAGAAAATTGAATGACTAAATTTAGACAATTAATTTTAAACATTCAGTAGATATTTTGATATAAAGAAATAGATACAAATAGACTAAAGTGCCTGACTTTAAGGAGTTTACCATCTACGAAGTTAAAAGAGGATGATCAGATGATAAAAAGAGGATGATGATAATACCTCCTCCCCAACACTGACTTTTATTATGTATTCTTCATAAATCAATTCAAAACATAATAAAAATTTTAAAAAAGTTCAGTAAGGGAGTGTGACTAATATTATTCCATTTTATTACTGAGGCCCAAGGCACAGAGCACTTAATTAACTTGTCCAAGACATTTAATGGCAGAGCCAGGGTTTCACTCAGCAGTTTAAATTTAGAGGCTCCATTTTAAACCAGGTATGTCATAAAGTTGTAAAGATTAATTTATTTAATATATATAAAGCAACTGGAACAACTTACACTCTAAATATTATGTATTGCTCTTTATCATTTTAATCGCCCAAGGCTACACAGTCATTTTGTGTTAGAGTCTGGATTCCAACCCCAAATTCATTCTCTTAACTATTATGAAACATAGGCTATAAAAGGAAAACGTGGGCGGGTACCTAATTCCAGGAATTCGAATGGAGCAAAAGAGCATGTCAGATGACAACAAGCCCTTCTGAGGTAAGACATGAAAACTAAGCCCTGAAAAACAAGTGGCAGTGGAATAAGGAAGTGTAAATGTGAGGTTAGAAGCAAAGACGCTGACAAAACAATACGTGTCTAATTCATGAGGGTTGGGCCTCACAATCGGATGCGTAATGCTAGAGAATGAGGCTAGAGACTTCACACCCAATTTCACACTGCGAATGGTTTTGCATTTTATGTCACTGTATGGACAGTACTATTCGAAGATATACAGCCAATCGGCTACCGGTGTCGGAAGAAACCTGCAGGCGCGAGTTAATCTGAGGATTCAGGAAACTACCAAACGGACGAAAAAGCACTTGGCTGTTTCTCCTCTTGACGAATTTCGCCATCATCTAAACAAGTTAGCATTAAAAAGGAGATGCTCGGAGAACAAAACAAACAAACAAACAAAACTCCAGAAACGGGATGCTCACTGACTAGGGCCGCTCAACTGTCTGGCTTCCGGCGTCCTACGTTGCCAGGGTAACCGGAAGCGCGCTCTGCCGCTCCGCCCCAGTAAACCATAGAGAACCGGAAGGAGTTTGAGCAGAAGGGCCCGGAAGGGAGATCGACGGCTGTTGCGGTGTGGTTTGGGTTAAAATGACGACTTTAGTGTTGGATAACGGAGCCTACAACGCTAAAATCGGGTACAGCCATGAAAATGTCTCGTAAGTGTTCGATTTCAACAAGGGACAAGAACCTAGTTTTCCACGTAACGTTTCCTCTCCGGACATCCGTGAACTGCATTCACACTCACCGGGCCTGACCCGAGCCAGAGGGATGCTCTCTCTGGCTGGAGCCGGGTTGGTGGTTGCGATGCTTTAAAATGGAATTGACTGATTTAGTTTGGGCTGTGCGCTCCGGAATTGGGGTGTGTGTTTCGTTTTGTAACAGAAAATAGCCAAGGAGAGTAGGCTTTTAATGATGCATTCTTCAGGAAAGGACGAAAAAAGTTCATGAACCTTCAAAAGTGGGCAACATTTGGGGTGTATTGTATTTCCTGGGGACGTCATTAGAAGTTTCATTGGCTCTTCAAAGGGTCCGATGACCCACAAAATTAAAAAACTACCGTCTAAGGGTATAGAGACTTGCAGGCTTAAGCTAATGGCTGGCCTGGTTGACAAAGTCAGCTCTTCAGAAATAGTGTACTAAAATGCATTCGTAAGATGTATATTCATAAAATTTATGTTTGAATAAATAAGTAATTTTTCCAGGTCTGAGGAGCCAATTTAGGGCCTCACATGTGCTAGGAGAGTGCTTTATCACTGAGCTACACCCTATCCCTCATTTCATTGGTAAAAGGGAACTCAAACTGAATAGGAATGCAAACTATTAGTCTTCTGGAAAACATTTTGACAGTGTATATCATTGTTAATAGTCTTTTCTTTTTTTATTTTTTGAGCAGGGGTTTCACTATGCAGTTCAGGTTGGCCTTGAACTCATTTTGTAGCCCAACTTGTAGCAATCCTCCTGCCTCAGCCTCCCAAATGCTGGGATTACAGGTGTGCGCCCCCACACCCGCATGGCATTTGTTGATAGCCTTTGACAGCAATTTTGTTATCACTTCTTAAGGAATCATCTAGAGGTATTTGATAAGAATAAGTACAAGGATGTTCTTTATAGACATTGTGTACAGTTAACAAAAAAACAGAAAGCATGGCAAGCATGAGGTAATGAGTTTGATCCCCAGTACCCCCCCCTAAAAAGCAAGCAAATAATAGGAAATTGGCTAAATGCATTATAATGCAACTGTGAGATTAGTAGCAGCGCAGCTTCTTTATTTCATTTGTGGTGCTAAGGATTGAACCCAGGGCTTTGAACATTAGCAAGTGCTCTCCTGCACCTAGAGCTTTCTTGGTATCTCACATCTCATCCACCCCTTGGGGCTCCTCTGTTTCTTAGCTTAAGAAACAAGGTTTCACTATGTTGTCCAGGCTGGCCTTAATCTGCAGGTTTAGGGAACCTTCCTGTGACTGTTTCTGACAGTTTCTGAGTACCTGAGATTATAGGAACATGTCACTGCAGACGTTTTTTTTTGTCTTTTTGAGACAGGGTCTCACTATGCAGTTCAATCTGGCGTTGAGCTCACTTTGTAGCCCAGGCTGGTCTCGAACTTGCAATGACCCTCCTGCCCCAGCCTCCTGACTGCTGGGATTACAAGTGTGTGCCACCATACCCGGCTTATATTCAACTTCTTAAAATTGTATTCTTAAAGAAAACTTAAATGTGTAGGGAAAATGCTTGTAGTAAGTGAAATAAGCAGACACAAAACGTTTGTGGAATGTTCTTCCAATATTGTGTGTGTGCATATACGTACACCCATGTGTATAATAGCACTGATTCGTCCTTTCTTTACAGAGTAAGTTCATGATGGGCCACAACAATATTTAAAGGTAGTTCCTATTTCTATATCCTTTGTTATCTTTAAAAAAAAAACAGTGGCAAAGTTCATGAAAAAGTGAAAGTGACGAGTGAGGAGAAACTGGGTTTGCAGATCAAGCTTTAGCTGAATGAAATAGGAAAAAGCAAGATAAAAGTATGCCTCAGAGGAAGCAAGGCAGAATATTATAAGGAAAGCCAGGATAGCCGGCATCCTTTTGACTGATTGAAAATCTTTTACTTTATGGAAACTTAATTTTAGGTCAGAGTTTTGAACCTGTGAATCTGTGACCTGAATGACACTAAGAATTTCCACATTGGCTGGGGATATAGCACAGTGGCATAGCACCTGCCTGGCAAGTGTGAGGTCCTGAGTTTGATTCCCACTTCCAAAATAAAAAGAATTTCCACATTAAAACCAGGACCTTTATCAAAACCTGGCTGTCATCTATGCAGTAGCAGAGTTGATCTCCACATCTAAGAATCTCTTGAAGATTATTTGAGAAAGATAAAATGTCCAGTATAGAATAGGTTAAATATTAGAATCTTGCCAGGCCTGGTGGCGCATGCCTGAATCCCAGCACTCGGAGGCTGATCATTGCAAGTTGGAGACCAGTCTGGGCTACAAAGTGGGCTCAAGGCCAGTCTGAACAGCATAAGGAGACCCTGTCTCAGAAAGACAAGGGCTGGGGATTTAGCTCAGTGGCCTAAGTGGCTGCCTGGCAGTCATGAGTTTGATCCCTGGTGCCGGAAAAAAAAAAAAAAATTTTTAAAATTATTTCAAGACAGAATGAGAAACACTGGTTTTGGATGTCCTTATCTTTTGGCCCTAAGAGTGATGGTTAAGTGAAGATATTTTGAAGAAGTAAATACTTAGGGTATAATTGTGTTCTTTCTTCTAGGGTTATTCCTAATTGTCAGTTCAGGTCAAAAACAGCACGTCTTAAAACGTTTACTGCTAACCAGATAGATGAAATAAAAGACCCTTCAGGACTCTTCTACATCCTTCCTTTTCAAAAGGTAATCCAATCATGCATCATTTCTAGCATTAGAAACCTAAATTTAAATGTAATGTTTAATCGTGCATACAAGACTATGTATATGTATGAAAGTATTTTTGGATTTCTGAGAAAAGTTGACTTAAATTTTAACCAAGATCTATTTAAAACCAAAACTTGAAATTAAATTGCCTTGGTAAAAATAAATGGCCATTATTTAGCTGTTTGTGAGTACTGAATTTTACTTATGTTAAATCTATATAGGTGATATTGCACACATTAAGAAAAGAATAGAAAATACCTTTTCTTTATATTAGTGTATCTTTCACATTCTGGTTATTGTTAATTTGTAATTTTTTTGAACTTCTTTAGGGACAAAAATAACAAGGTAATTAGTTTGAAATTCACACAGCATTAGACAAAAAATTACATTAGACATAGACATAAAGAACATTAGGTATAAACCATTAGACAACTAGAGTGATGTAGAATTAATATTAATCTGATTTTTAAGAATTGTTCAAATATTCTTGATAATTAAGTTTATTACTTTTCTTTTTTTAGGGCTACCTGGTGAATTGGGATGTTCAGCGACAAGTTTGGGATTACCTTTTTGGAAAAGAAATGTATCAGGTAACAAATTAGAGTATATATTGAAATTGTATTTCTGTGTCTAACTCAAGTGAAAAATTAGAATCTATATTTTAAGATTTATAAACTTAGCAGTGTGTTTTCGGTACAGTCATTTAACTTTGCCTACCTTTGACTTTCTAAATACTTAATAAATGTAAATGAATAGTATTTCCCTGTTAAAGAGGAAATTAATTAGAGATAGCCCATATGAAACTCTAGATTACAATTTAACTTCAGATTTCCCCGTTCTTTCCCCTCGATGTTTGGTTTGAACCCAGGGCCCTACGCATGCTAGGTGAGTGGTCTACCACAGAACTTCTTTTTGTTCTTTCGAGACAGGGTCTCACACGGTAGTTCAGGTTGGCCTTGAACTTGCTAATGTAGCCAAGGCTGGCCTCCAACTTGTGGTGTTCCTCCTGCCTCAGCCTCTTGAGTGCCAGGATTACAGATGTGCACCACCACACCTGGCGAGGCCTGATAATTTTGGCATTGAACAGGACATCCAGCACAAAAGGAGCTTTATCTGCTTTGTCAGTTGGCCCTACTATGTCTCTACAGTGGCAAAAGAGGTCCTCTGTGAGGCTGGAAGTGCCTCCGGTAATTAACCCTTTCACCCAGGCCTTGGGCTGTGCACCACCATGGCTGGCTCTTCTTTGTTTCTGTTCTGTGCTTGCAAGTCAGCTTACACAGTCAAGTAGCAGCCCAAGGCACTCAGAACGCAGAGGCAGTAGATTCCTAAGAGTTCAAGGCCAGCCTGAACTGCATAGCAAGACCCTGTCAAAATCCGGGTGCAGTGGTGCACACCTGTAATCCCAGCACTCTGGGAGGCTGAGGCAGGAGGATTGCTATGAGTTTGAGGCCAACCTGGGCTATAAAGTGAGTTCAAGGCCAGCCTGAACCATATAGTAAAACCCTACCTTTAAAAAAATCCCTGTCAAAGAAACAAAAGGAAGGGAGCAATCAGCTGACTATTGTCTGGAGCCGAGAAAGAACCGGTGGCCAAGGGAATGTACCCCCTTAAGATACCACTTGTCCCTTGAGCCGGGTTAACAGCATCACCACCTTGGCAGAGAACAAGGCTCAGCTGGTAGTGTTGCACAGGACATGAGTTCTGTCGCACTCGTTGTCTCCCGGCCAGCTCTGTCTTAAGATGGGGATCTGCTCCTGCACCATCAAGGGAAGGTTAAAGTGGGACGTTTGTTCCCACTTTGGACCTGCACTACCAGCACCTTCACTGACGTGCAGGTGGCAGATGGGAGCTGCAGCCAAGCTGGTGGAGGCTGCCAGGACCAATTGCAAAGGTGCATGATGAGAGCCACCGTCCCTGGGGAGGTCGCATCCTGGCCCCGCCTCTGTGGCTCGCACTGCCACGTGGGAGAAGGCAAGGGATAAGGCGCCGATTGTTTTCCCTCACTTTGGTTAAGCATATACTGTTGAGTTTTCTGAATATAAAATTCTCCAAAAAACCTATCTGGAAGCTTCTTGCCATTTTTCTATTAAAATAATCGTGGCTCGACTGAAATCATTTGATACTTTTGCATGAATAATTTTAACAAGTTGGCAGTTGCATTTTACTAAACCTGCCAGGACTGCATAATAGTTAAGTGCACAGATTTTGTTTGTGGGTGGGTGTTTTGTTTTGTTTTGTTTTGTTTTGTTTTGTTTTGTTTTGTGTGCCTGGGCGAGATAGGGACTGAATGCAGAGGGCCCTGCACTACATCTTCCAGCTCTTTTTGTTTTTTTCTTTTGAAGAAATAGTCTTGCTCAGTTGCCCAGGCTACCCTTGAACTTTTACACCCTCCTTCCTCAGCTACCTGACTAGATGTGCACCTCTGTGCCCAGCAGTACATGGATTCTGTATTTAGACTCCCTGGGTTTAAATCCTAGTTTTGCCCCTAAGCAGCTTGTTCAACTTTTCTGTGCCTCAGTTTGCTTATCCATTAAATGGGGATATAACCAATAGGATTATTGTGAGGGTTAATTAATTTTGTGTAAATCTATAAATCAGTGTTGATGATAGTCACTACAAATTATGAAACTTTTGGGAATTTTTTTCCTTAGGTTGATTTTTTAGATACCAATATTATTATAACAGAACCATATTTTAACTTCACTTCAATTCAAGAATCAATGAATGAAATTCTATTTGAAGAATACCAGTTCCAAGCAGTGTTAAGAGTAAATGGTAAGTTAACGTTTTCATTGAAATTGTATTATATTGATATGAATGTAGTAAAGAAACTTAAAATCCTGAATACTAAATGGAATTCTTTAGGTCTAAAGGAGATAAAACAGAATTTTAAAACTAGATGGACCTAAGCCGAACATGATGGTGCACACTCTAATCTCAGCACTCGAGAAGCTGAGGCAGGAGGATCATTGTGAGTTGGAGACCAACCTGGGCTACAAAGTGAGCTCAAGGCCAGTCTGAACCGTGGCCTTGACCTCACTATGTAGCCGAGGCTGGCCTTGAACTTGTGATCATTTGCCTCTGCCTGTCAAGTGCTGGTATTACAGGTGTGCATCACTATACCTGGCTTGGGTTTGCCATTATTATTAATGTTTTAAATAATATTAATAGCTTTGGTTGCCAAAGTAAGGGAAAACGATCAGTAAATATCTAGAAACAAATTTGTTAAAGGTTAGGATTGCATTAGCTGAGTGTGTCCAGTGAAAGTATTTAAGTAGTTTGCTTGCAGGATTTACGCCTGTATAGGAAACAGTATATGGCAGTGGTTAAAAGCATAATATTCAGGAGTGATGATTTTCTCCCTGGGGACATTGGTGATGCCTGGAGACACTTGTAGTTGGGTGTTTTTTTTGTTTTTGTTTTTTTTTCCTTTTTTGAGACAGGGTCTCACTATGCAGTTCAGGATGGCCTTGAGCTTACTTTGTAGCTCAGGCTGGTCTCAAGCTCACAACAATCCTCCTGCCTCAGCCTCCTGGGTGCTGGAATTACAGGTGTGCACCACCATGCCCGGCTGACACTTGTAGATGTTACACTTGGGAGGATGCTACTGACATTTCGTAGGTGGAGGTTATCAGCGTTGCTGAACATCTGATTCACAAGAAAGCTCCCCAGAAGGAGTACCCAAAATGTCAGTGGTCCCAAGTGGAGAGACCCTGCTTCGAAGTCACACTGCCTTCTTAAATCCCAGTTCTGCCACTTCCTAATTGTGTGACTTGGGCACGTGGTTTCCCTTTGCTGTACTTTAGGTTCTCATCTGTAACATGCGATTGCTGTGAATGTGAAAGTACATAGTGAACTATATATACTCTTTCTATAGAGTTTAGAGTAGAGCCTGACATGTAAATGCTCCGGAAAATTAACCGCTGCTATAATTGTTATTAGCCATGAACTTGCCCTTTAAAAACTGATCACCTCCCAGCACCCTGTGAGGCTGAGGCAGGAGGATCACAAGTTTGAGTCCGTCCTGGGCCTCAAATAGAAAATTTTTTAAAAGGTCAAGAATGTGACTCAGTGTGAAGGCCTTGCACTGATTCCCCAGTATTGGAAAAGTAGAACAACTGATCATGAATTTTTATATTTACCATGTAAGTGTGAATTTTAGAAGTTTAAACATTATAAAGACCTCATGACAGTTAATGATTGTTATCATTTAACATTTTTCTTACAGTTATTGAGAACTTTCTGTTTGCCTTAGTTTTCTTTATTGCTTTAAATGGTATACTTTTTATTTAAAATACTCTCTCTCTTTTTGATAGCTGGGGCCCTCAGTGCACATAGGTATTTCCGAGATAATCCTTCGGAATTGTGCTGTATTATTGTAGACAGTGGATATTCTTTTACACATATAGTTCCTTATTGTAGAAGTAAAAAGAAAAAAGAAGCAATTATTCGGTGAGTTGCACTTAATTTTTTTTTCTTATTTCATGTTATTTTCATGTTATTTCTTAGGATGAAGTGTGTGATAACTGAACCAAAGTTGAATTCTCCCCTTTTAGGATAAATGTGGGAGGAAAACTCTTAACCAACCATCTGAAGGAGATCATCTCCTACAGGTAATACTCGCTCTTGAGTCTTTGAGAGGATATGATGCTAGAAATGAACTTTATAAAGGAATTAAAATTCTCTTTACTTTTAATTGCAACTGCAAACAGCAGTATTCTTTCTTATTGCTTAAAAGCATAAATGCTACTAGTGTTTCAATTGCAAAGCTACTTGCAATTGGATAGGGTAAGAAAAATGCATATATATAAAGATAACAATATGCAGTGTATTGACCATTGTTACGCTCCTATTATCTTGTTTTGAAATTTTGTTTTACTTTTCTTTTCTCTTTAAAATAAAATTTTTAAAAAATGCATGTAAAATAAAAGGATCTAAAAAGGAAAATACATCTCTTATGTCAGAACACTCTATGCAAAGTACAATATTTGAATTATATCTATGTTTATGTTTTTAATCTCTGTAAGCTTTACTAATATATGATTTTTGTTGCTGGTACTAGGGATCTAATTCACAACCTCACACTTGCCAGGCATGCGCTTGTGCCACTGAGCTGTATCCTCGGCCCTTTTTTTTTTTTTGAGACAGGGTTTTGCTGTGTAACTCATACTGGCTTTGAACTCAGTATATAGTATAGGCTGGCCTCGAACTCAGCAATCTTCCTGCCTCAGCCTCCTGAGTACTGGGATTATAGGCCTGTGCCACCAGGTGGGACTTTAAATGGCTTTTTTTTTTCCCCAAGGGAGAAATTTGTTGGGGGCTGAGGACGCAGAGAGGAATGCCCAACTGGTGTGGTTGAGCTATTTCCTCTCTTAAATGGCATTCTTAAATCTCAATTTTTTGAGATTAACTTTGGACGGTAGAGGCTGGGGTTGTAGCAAAGTGTGAAGCCCCTGAGTTCTATCCCTAGTACAGCCTATTCTAAAAAGTTTTAAAACCTCTGTATTGTCAAAAGCCCTTGTAAACAAAACTAAAGTAAACAAAGACCTGAGAAGCAAAGCTGAAACCCTCCCTTGTGCTAGAGGTTGGCATGTGTTAGTGCAGCCAAACCCCTGACCCAGTTAGCATACAGACTGACTGACTTCGACTGGGATCCCGGACTTCAACTGTGGTCCCTAGGCCCTGCTGCTCCCAGCTTCAGCAGCACAGTGCATCACTGTGGGGCCCTGAGCTGGACGCCCGATGCCCCCCAAAGCTGCGGAGCAGAGAGGACACCCAGCAAAAAGTGGCTGGCCTCCCTGGTCCCCTTCCCACCACGCCTCTTGCAGGCTTCCCACTGCCCCGCAGCACTGAACTGAGAGCCACCCTTTAACACGTGGCCCTTGGCGGATGCTCTAGAACCAGGAGGCAGCATACGTGGTTGTTTTTTTTATCATATCAGGAGTGTGTGTCAAGCCAGACTTCGAGGTGCACACCTGTTATCCCAGCGCTCGGGAGGCTGAGGCAGGGGGATTGCTGTGAGTTCAAGGCCAGCCCAGACTTAGAGCAAGACTTCCACTCAAACACAGAAACAGAAAGAACAAAGAACAGAAACAGCACAAATAAATAATTCTTAGGGAATTACATACAGTTAAAAAAACAATTGGATAATTTCCAGACCTACAAGATGTTAAATTCTTACAGTAATCACAGATTCAGTTTAGCAAATATTTCTTACTTAGGATCTTGGGATACATGAGTCAGCAAAACAGATCAGGATCCTCTTCCACATGACTGTTCCCAGTAGAGAAAATATCAATTAAAATACCACTTTTACAACCTGAAGTAATAGAGTTTTTTCAGAGGATGGTGCTGCATCCGTTTTATGTGGAGACTCTTTAACTGCTGATTAGGGCATAACTCAGAGAAACTTTCCTGGTAAACACTTTGGCAGTATGCTAAGTGACTAAAATTGCACCTTGTGTCACAGAGAATGAGTAAATAATGAAATAATCAGAGATGCAGATGAGAATTTACCTCTTTTTCACCTGAGTGACTTTTTTTTTTTTCAGACTTTAATCTATGAAATTGAGATGAACCTTCCAATCCGTGATATCTTAGAATTGTTGTAGCTTAATTAGCAATATTTCTTCTCGATGGTACAAGGGCACATTTTAAAGAAGATGAAATGTTATACATGTTATATAAAGTAAAATAGTAATATTTTTCTTTATTAAGCACTGAGACTATGGTAAACACTTTTACCTGCCTTACTGCACAATTATTTGCTTCCTATTTTATTTATTTTTGAGACAGTGTCTTACTATGTAGTTCAGGCTGACCTTGCACTCACTGTGTAACCCAGACTGGTCTGGAACTCATGGTGATCCTCCTGCCTCAGTGTCCTGAGTGCTGGGCTTACAGGCATGTGCCACTATGCCCAACCTCTGTGTTTTCTCTGACTCAGTCGTCAAATTCAAAAATTAAACATCGCCTATGCGCTAGGTACTGTGTGCTGATTCATGATGCTTCTATAGTCAGAAAAGAAATCTCAAAAGAGTTAAGGCATTATAGTGAGATTCTGCTTTGAATAGAGGAATACTATGGAGATGAAATAAGATATATACATGGACCACCTCCCCACAAACATATACTGATAAAAAAATTTAAGAATTATGATAATAAAAGTGAGAGTATTCCATAAAGTTAAAAACATTTTATACATTGAAGAATTTAGCTGGGGCTGGGTGTGGTGACACACATCTGTAATCCCAACATTTGAGAGACTGAAGTAGGAGGATTGCCATGAGTCCAAGACCAGCCTGGGCTACATAGTGAGTTCAAGGCCAGCCTGGACTACAGAGCAAGACCCTGTCTCAAAAAAATAAAATAAATCCAAAATGCTTGAAAAAATCAGTTACCTGAAAATTTAATTCCAGAAAAAAATAATTGAAATATGAATTATAAATTATTTTTTCCCATTTCAAATTTTATAATGTTTGTTTCTGCTAGGCAGCTACATGTTATGGATGAAACACATGTTATCAATCAAGTGAAGGAAGATGTGTGCTATGTGTCTCAGGATTTTTACAGAGACATGGATATTGCAAAGTATGTATAAGGGTGAACTGAGAATTGGAAAGTTGATTTTTGGATGATGCTTCCTATAATTAAAATGTTTCATAAATCTCATGTTTTGTCTTACAGGTTAAAAGGAGAAGACAATACAGTGATGGTAGACTATGTTTTGCCTGACTTCAGTACAATTAAAAAGGGCTTTTGTAAGGTAATTTGAAAAATCCTTGCTGCATATGGTGGCGCATGTCTATAATCCTAGCACTCCGAGAGGCTAAAGCAGGAGGATTCCAAGTTTAAGCCCAGCCTGGGCAATTTACCAAGACCCCCTCTCAAAATAAAAAATGCAAAAAGGACTACCCCAGCAAAAATCCTGGGCTCAATCCCTAGCACTGCAAAAAGCAAAACAAAACAAAACAAGCACACGGAAACCTCCAAAGGGCCAGGGATCTAGCTCAGTGGCACAGTGCCTGCCTGGCAAGCACAAGGTCCTGAGTTCAATTCTCAGTATAAAAAAACCAAGACTGAGGCAGGAGGATCGTTGCGAGTTCGAGACTGGCCTGGGTTACAAAGTGAGCGCGTGGCCGGCCTGAACTGCATAGCGAGACCCTGTCTCAAAAAGACAAAAAAAAAAAAAAAACCTCAATAATATTTCTTTAAATGACCACCTCAGGGGTTGGTAAGTGCAAGGTCGTGAGTTTGATCCCCAGTACCAGAAAATAAAAATGACCCACCTCAGCCAGATTTGAAAAGCATTTCCTGTCTAGCTGGAATTTGCAGGGAGTTAAAGTTGTTAATGACTACCTTCCTGGTGACCATTTCTCTAGGCGAAAGTGTACAAATTTTATTAGTAAGTTTCTCAGTAAATTATTCACAAAAATCTATAAATTTCATGATAGCACATGGGACAGATGTTGGAAATAAACAGAATCATTACCTACATTATAATATACAGTTTACTTAAGAATTAACTTAAATCTAACTAGAAGCTGGTTATTTTCCTGTTGTAAAAATTGCTAGCATTGGGCCTAGGGATTTAGCTCAGTGGTACAAGCACCTGCCTGGCAAGCACAAGACCATGAGTTCGATTCCTGGCACCAAAAAAAAAAATTGCTAGCACAGCTGACCCAGGACTGAATTTTACTGGAGTTTGGTCCCTTAGGATCAGATTGTATCGGGAAAGGGCAAAGTCTGGACCAAGGATGTACCTTTGCAGCAGAGTACTTCCTGGCATGCACGAGGCCCTGGTTCAATTCCCAGTACCACCAAAAGAGGAAAAAAACTGAAAAGGGCAAATTCCAACACGCTTTCAAAGTGTTGAGAGACAGCTTATCTTGGATGTCAAAATACTTTCTTACCTTTCATCTGCTGAGATAAAGACTGTTCTATGGGTAAATGTGAAGTTTGCACTACTGGTTACTGGCTTACTAAGGACTGGAATTTAAAAATCTTTAGTCAGAAATGTAAGGAGACATTTATGATATCATTCATTATAGAACACTGAAAAATTGAGATTGGCCTCCCATAACAGGAGAATAAATGATTTTTATTTATTACTATTACAAAATAATAAGCACTGATGAAATAATGGATGAATTCTACAAATGTTTAGTAGCAAGTTTTAGAAAGCTTTGTATGCCTTCAGTCTGCACAGAATAATTTATGTTGTTTAGAAGCACATAAATATGAAGTATAAGTGAACGAAGTACAAGGGGCTAGGGATTTAGCTCAGCAGCATAAATACCTGCCTAGCAAGTGTGAGGTTGTGAGTTCGATCCCTGATACCAAAAAAAAATTAAAAAATAAAAGAAGTATAAGACCGTGTATGTGAGTGATAAACACCAAATTGAAAGAAAGGAGTGTTGACTCATTCATAAAGTTGCATCGAGCTGGTTGATGCATACATGGTTTAGGTAATTACTTATTTCGGCCAGATTATAGAGATGAAACATCAGTCATGTTTCAGCAAGGAAAACTGACCCACACATTTAGACACCAAATCTTTATCTCACTGGACACAGCTGATCATCTTCCTATTTTACAGCGACTCAAACACTACCATAGTCAGGGGACATTGGCAGTCTTCAGTAATCCCAGTTTCTCAAAAGGCAAGGGCAGGATCAGGAGTTTGAGGCCAGCTGGGGAGATTTAGCAAAACCCTGTCCTAAAATCAAGTAAAAAGGGCTGGGAATGTAGCTCAGTGGTAGAGCACTTGCCCAGTGTAAGCCTTGAGTTGCATGCCCCATACCACAAAATCAAAACATCAGTCCAGTGATACAAGACACCTTGTGGAGAATTAATGCACTCTAAATTAATGGTAATCTGCATTTCCATGGCAATGGATCCTGAGTAATGTCTCATGATTTTCAGTCTCCCCTAATCTTACTGATCATTGGAATCCTGAGGGGCATTAAAAAGAAGCCAGGCATGGTGGTATACACCTGTAATCCCAGCACTCAGGAGGCTGAGGCAGAGGATCACCCCAAGTTCAACACTAGCCTGGGCTACACAGTGAGTCCAAGGCTGACCTGAACTACGTAGCAAGATCCTGTCTCAAAAAAACAATGAAACCAAAAAATATGCCTCACATCTATGATCCCAGCACTTAGAAGGCTGAAACAAGAGAATCGAGTTTGATACCAGCCTACTCTGTATACTGAGTTCAAAACCAGCCTGGTCCACATAGTGAGACACTGTTCAAGGGAAAAAAGTTTTAAATGCTTGTGGAAAAGTTGCAACCTTGATTTTCTAGGGCTGATGGTAATAAAATAATAGAAATGACGTCTCAGTATCATTACTATTTAAAGCTGATAGAAATTTCAGTTTTATCTGTGACCAGAAAGAGGATGTCTGCTAGCATGTGATCCACTTGTTGAACCTAAGTTGAAAAAACCACTCACGTTGTTAATACTGACTGCTCTGTGCGGAGCCCTTCCAGCATAAAGCGAGGCTGTGCCCCC
>RJWT010016443.1:0-19850 GCA_004365215.1 Cuniculus paca | reverse complement strand
TTTTTTAGAAGGATACAATAGATTTGCTTTCTCAAAAGGGTTTTTTCTCTTACTGAATTTATACCTAACACCATATCACATTTTGAATGTGATGACATAATGGTGAAGAAAGACTTTTGGATATTTTTTAAAATGAAAATTTAAGGAGCAGTAGGCTCTGAAAGGAGATTCTCTTTTATTTCAGTGTTGGGATTAATCTTTTTCTTGCGGATTCATCTCTTTATCTCCCTGTACTTCTGTGTGTCTCTTTACCACCTTGTCATCTACACTGGCCTGAGTTCTATCCTTCTGTTTGTCCATCCGTGTTTGTCTGTCTAATCCTGCTTTTCTATGCATCTTTCTCCTTGTCTATCCTATCAGCCACCTAAGCACCTTGAGCTGTTGTCACCTACCTCTCCCTTTATCTTTCTCCCTCTTCATCTGTCACCTCGTCTGCTGATTCATTTATCCCTATCTTCATGTGCCTATGCTGTCCTAGAAATGTGATCCAGAGACCATTTTGATGGGAGTATGTCAATTTCTTTGCCATGTTTTATTCTGAGGACCACAGGGGCCAAAGATCATGAGAATCAGAAAATGAACCTAACTAAAACTCATTCATATTTTTGTTTCACTTCAAGATCAGGAAGGATGTTCAGAACTGACCCAATTACCCTTTCTATGGTAATCCTTTCTATGATAATCCTTTCTAGGATATTTTTAATGTAACACATTTTGAGGACTATTATTTCAAACCAATATTTTGTTAGGAATCAACCACCAAGACAATCTTAAGGTCAGAGTACAAAAGAGTAAAAAAATGTACAAATGCGGTCAGATGTGGTGGTGTACGCTTGTAATCTCAGCACTTGGAGGCTGAGTCAGGAGGATCACCATGTGTTCAAGGCCAGCCTGAGGTGCATAGGGAGACTTTCCCACAAGACAAAAACAGAAACAAAAACAAAACAAAGAAAAACACACATGCCCACACAAAACCCCAGCATGTTTAGAGGTTCTAGTACAGGATAATGAAGGCTTTTTTGAGGTGTGGGAAGTTGTGTGACTTTTGCTTTTTGACAAAATAGAAGAAAAAGAAACCATTCCTGAAAGCCGATTTTCTCCTGAGTCTGAGGAAGATGGTTTTTTACTTCTTATTCCCATTTTATAGATGAGAAGCAGAGAAACTCAGTGATTTGCCCAAGTTTACTTGGAACTGCGCTAAGTGGTGGCAAAGCTTTTGTGGAACACAGACTTGCTGGGCTCTGCACCTGTTACCGTCCACTGTAAAGCACTCAGAAACCATGCAGAAGACCTGTCAACCCTTAGCTGCGTATTCACTCTCCGCTTTAAACTTTATAGCAGTCCAGCTTTCAGAAAGGATCCTGCAAGGAGTGCAGTTTTCAGGCCTTTTTGTGGGAGATGATAGGGTTTTCATAGTGACATGATAAAGAAGATGGCTCTGAGGACATGAATGGAAGTTTAAATTCATAAATGGGATTTTCCCTTCTTTCTCTCCTTGTGTTTGTCTTTGATCTAACCTGAGTCTCTTTAGTCAGCCTGGCCCAAAAGGTTCAAAAGTATCCTTCATGAGACACATTTTAGGAAGGCAAACAAGCCAACAAAATTCAGTGACTCTACCCTGACTTTTATATGCTCTAGAAAGCCAGAAAAGACAGCTATTGTAATATATTGTGCCAGGCCAGCTGTTATAATCACAAATGAGCCTGAAATAGCACTGACTTCTGAAATCACAGCGAATTTATTTAGTTCTTAAATTTTCCATAGGTTTGAAAGCTTGCTCTCCCTCCTTTTTTTTAAATCATGATTAAAGTGTAGCTTTGCTAACAACATTCTATTCTGGGTGGGAATTCATTTTGGCATAATTAAGAATGAAGAGGGAGATGAAAAGAGGCTTTGCCATAAGACTTATCCTGTGTGATTTTATTCTTTTAATCTTTATTTTCTTCTTTAAGTCTTTTAACTGTCTACTGAGTGCTTTGTATTTTGTGGGAGTGGTATACTAGCACAGGGATCAGCAACCTTTTTTTGTAAAGGACTGGATGGTTAAGTACTTTAGCCTTTGTAGTCCATATGATCTTTGTTACTTCTACTCACTCTGTTCTTAGTCGGTGTATAAAATGCTCAACTTTGCCATAGACAAAGCAATTGAATGTGGGAAAAGTCCCAGCAATATTTTATTGCAAAAGCATGCAGACAGCTGGAGCTGCAACTGGCAGCACCTGTAGTGGAGTATTTATGACATTACTGGACTTTGTGTTGTTTTTTGTAGTGCGTGACATGTGATAAGTGCCTATAAATATTTGTTGAATGAATGAATGAATGAATAATAAGTGAATGAGTGAATCAGACCCTTTCTCTGGTCTCTGAGAAGAGCTTGGTAGTCTAATAGGGAATGTAGACAATCTAGGCACATAATTTATACACTTTAAGAACACATAAAGACTACAGGATATAAAAGGAGAGGATGGAGTCCAGGGAAGTCGGGTTATTTGAGCTGATCCTGTAAGTATATGTCACAAGCTAAAGATGGGAGGGAGAAGCACCCTGTGGGCAGAGGAAACACATAGAGCATACTGTAGGCAGGGCATTGGTGGTAAATAATGAGTAGATCAGATGCTCTCTTATAGGAGTTCCCTAGCTTGCTTGATCTTGAAAATGATCAGCTACTAAAAAGAGATTTCCAGCGCTATCCCTGCAGGTTTGATTATTTTAAAGGCAAACTTGGCTGATCATAATGTACAAAGTAAATATTTGAAAAGGAATATGGTTTTAGAAGGATAGACTAGAACCATTTCTAATGGAAAATAATGTTCTCACTTTTTTAATGAACAGGACTAGTATCTGCAGGTGGTGGCTGGACCTATCATTACCCTATACCTCCTGTGCCATAGAACAGAGGGAGTGTCCTGGTGGAAATCCACACTTACCTGTCTAACTTCCTCTGTCCCCTGTTTGATATTGTAGGTGAACAGTACAGCCTTCATGATGAAATGGTGTGCAATTTAGTAAGTTAAAGTTGTACAGGTTTTAATAAAAATATCAAATTCTGTGGAGCTGCTTGATTTATTGTTTTTGAATCTCTTGGTTGGCAAACACTTAAGAGGGCAAGTGGGTTCAAAAAGCTCAACAGAAAATTTGTATTCTCTCACCATTCCTCCAGCTTGGAGGGTGATTTAACTTAAGGCCTGCATTTCTTTGTTGACTATGACCTGTGAGTGAGCTAGATAGTCTTAAGTCTCTTTTTTAATCGTGGAAGAAAATGAACGCCTAACAGCGAGGCTGTCACTTGCTGGAGTTTTGTCCCCAAAAGATTGGCAGAACCAGACACCTAAAGCAAATGTTAAATTATTTAATTTAGTGTTCTTTTCATAGTGCCATCTGCATTTATTAATAAAGTTCCTACTTTACATAATATCTTTCCCCTTTTAATCTCATAGACTTTTTTTCCATTCTCTTAGCTGTTGATCATTAAGTTACATCTTACTGTCATCTCCTAGACCTATAACCCTCTGTTATCCCAAATAAAGGCTGAGCTCTGTTTCCCTGAAGAGCTTAATATATTTCCTGGCACTTAGCATGTGTTCAGCAAATAATTGTAGACTTGAAATATCTCGAGCATCTTTTCTTTTCTCATGTGTTTTGACTCAAGTTTCTTTGCAGTTATATTGTCAGAAAAGTCAAGCTCTTCCAGAATTGCTGAAATACAATGATGCTTTCTCTTAAGCTTCTTTTAAAAATAAAAGTTGAATTCCCCTTTTTGGCTGAGACCTTTCTTAACAGCTCTTCTGATAGCTAAATGTCAGCAACTTCAAAAAAGAAATGTCAGTAAATTATTGGAGAAAGAAATTGCATATTTATTTGGATGGAAGTATTTTAATTGGCCACTTAAAAATAAAGATTATGACAAAATACTGAGAAATTTTATAGTTTGCGCATTGCTGTACATTTCCAGAACATTTTTTTTTTGGTTTGTGTCACTGGGGAGATATAATTTTATTTTTTTCCTACATTATGGTTATTTAGGTTCCTTTGTCTTTCCTAGTAGATGGCACGTTCTTTAAAGTGAAACACTCACAAAATTGATCTTTGCATCCCCATGGAACCTAATGCTGTACACACTCAATACTAAATATGCATCATCTCAAGAAATATTGTTAGAAGATGAATCTTACCTTACACTTGTCCTTATTTGCAGCTCCCAACTCAACAACCATCTTACTGAATGTCTGTCTTTGTTCCATTGTTTGTGCTAAGCAGTGGTGGTGGAAATGATTTGGGGTAGGAGTGTAAATGTGAATAAAACATTTCTCTCAAGGAACTTTATAGTTTGGTGGGAATGTTGACATATACATACATGTAATGAGATCTAGAACTCTGAATAGGTATTCATAACCTGTATTACGATGTGGAGGTGGGTGAATTCTAAAAGGTGAGTCAAAGGAGGCGTCAGTGAAGAGTTAATATTTGAGATCAGCCCTATTTTATCTTGCTCTTCCATTTCAGTCATTGTTTTTGATCTTTCTCAACATAAAATGCATACACCGACAAAACACGCAAAATGATGTTTTTTCTTGTTGTAATCAGTCTGTATATTTTAGAGTACAGCTGTCTATGTGAGATGAAAGAAAAGAGGAACCGGTTTTATTGTGGAATCTGAAGATCTATCAAAGTCCAAAAGGTAGCTGCATGAAATTACTGAATAGATGTCATCCATAATGACACGAACAGCAGCAAGATACATACACCATTCTAAATGAATGCTGTTCTTTGCTAAACATTTTCTCCTCCAGCTGTTGTTATCTTCAGTGTTTAATTACATTTTGTAGTTCTCTAGTTGGTGGAAATGTTGTACTGTGTAAGACACTTTGCCTTTATAGCCAAGGCAGTTCTGCTTTTGACTCTGATTTTTCCATTTGTTATATGTGTGACTGAAGGCTACTGATTATCCTCTTCAACGTTCAGTTTCCTCATCCTTGAAAACAGCAATAATGAAAAGTATCACACAGAGCTGTGGATTAAAAGAGCTAATGTCTGTAAAGCTCCTCTTTAAGTATCCAGGAATGTTAAGTCATCTATTACAGAGCCAGACAAGTCTTCTTGAAACACAAAGCCCTTTATCCAGGTTAATATTTTCTGCCTTGTACAGTCTTGGGTACAGGAGACATTGTGTTTTTCTCTTTCCTCTTTTCTCTTTAGGTAACAGTACACGTATTCAGATAAAACTGGACTGGTCCTTGGACCCACTCTGTTCTTTTGTTTGGGGAGGGAATTTTAGCGTATCATGTGAGATGCGGAGCAATCAAGGGGGGATCCTCCTCAGAAGAGGTGGTTGGTACCCGGGCATCCAGTTATTGGCATATGGGATGCATTGTTGTCAGAGTCTGTATAAAATCTTTAGTTTTATAAAATGTTGGCAGATCATTCAAATACTTTTAATACACTAGAAGACATACTTCCTCATGGAAAGGAAAATACAACTGCGAGCATCTTTAGGATCAACAACTTAGGCTCAAAACCATAGCACAGTACTTTAAAGGTCCACCCAGTACACAGCAAACAGAACCCACCTGAGGACCAGACATGCTGAAGCCTTCCAGTTCACATCTTTTATGCACATTTTAAACTGATCACCTTAAGTCAATGTGGCTTGTCACTTTTCATAGGAAAAGAATATTAAATTGAATAACTTAGCATTAACACTATACTCTTGGTTTGTTATAAAGGATGGCAAATAATGGGTCCTTTCCATGTGGTAGACTCTCTGTGTTACTTTACACATCTTTTATTTCTCACAGTAACCTAAAGAGGTATCTATCACTATTACAGCTCTGTTTTGTAGATTAGGACGCTGAAGCTCAGAAAGACTCTTTCTTGAGGTGGCACAGATGATATATAACAGTTGGGTTTTAAATGAAGCCCTTTAAAGTCATGTATTCTGCTGGTTCTTAATGCTGGTTGTATGTTAGAATCATCATAGCCCTTAACATACGTTCCCCAGCCTTCTTCTCAAAAGAATAAAGTCAGAAGATCTCGAGTGGGACCCACTCATGGAAGCTCACAGTCTGTGGTTAAACCTGGAATCACCAAATAAGACCTATTCCTCTCTTAGATACACATCAGGTACTCTTTAATCCCCTGATTACTGTTTTATTTTTCTTTAAAGCATTTATTATTGCTGAACCTGAAAATTATTTGTTTACTTACACAGTTACGATTTTTCTATGTTTACCATGGGATGTAAGCCCCGCAAGTATAGGGGTATGGTCTTCTTTTTAGTTTTTTTTTTCTATATCTTTACTTTCTAAATCAATGCCTGGCACATAGTATTAGCTAAGTGGATATTGCTTTGAATCAGTCCTTCACCACAGAGAGTTTATTGTCTATTGGAGGAGACAGATAATACATACTTTGCCCTATGAGATAAGCCACCAGCAGTGATGTTCAGAATGACTTCAGTAACACTTGAGACACGCTGTTTGACTTTTAGACACTGTTAGGATAAATTGTCTTGAGATTTAATGAGCGAACTGTGGGCTGGTTTTAGTCAGCTACAGTATTAGACTGCATTCATTTTGTGCTTTTCATTGCGTGTACATGGATGCACAAAAGTGTGTGCAGGTTGGGTAATAGGTAGCACAATCATATTTCCTCTATTTGGACGCAGACTTCTCAGGGAGATGATTAGGGATGACAAATGGGGTGTTTTAATAAGCTCAGGACTGATGGCGAAGATTTACTCGATCTCTAGTGAATCCTGGTTTTCTCTTCTCTTTCTAGGAAGATAACCTTGCTCATCATTCTGCCTCTACCATCTACAGAAGTTGCTGTCACTGGTTATTTTTCTAAGACTTGTAGGACAGATAACATTCACAAAACTGGACACTTGGCTGTGACAGAGGGAAAGCAGATTGTGGTTCAGGGGATCCTGGAGAATAACATGTTACTACCCCATGCTCACCCACTGAAGAGAGCAAATGGGAGAAAGTGTGACTGTCATAAGGATAACTGTAAAAGGACACTTGTTTCTAAACAATAATCATTTGGAGTTTTTTGACTTTGACAATTTCTAGTAATAAATTGCTTCAGAGACATCTGATAATTAATGGACTTTGGTGCTAATGATAATTCTTAACCGCTGATGTGGCCCAGGCCCTGGCCAGTTAAAACTAACCTAGATGCAAGTAGTTACACCACTAAGTATGTGCTGATTGTTGCCCTTTCATGTAGAGTTACAGTGCATCATGATGCAGGTGATGTACAGAGCATCGAAGGAAACACATAAACGGAAATCTAGGTTGCTGTCCATAGGTATAGTAGAGGATTGAATAGATGCTTGATAAAACTTGGATTGAGGACCTGGGTGGACTTTGTTGAAGACTTGAGAGAATCACTTGCTCTTTCTGAGCCTCAGTTTCCTTTAACGTACAGCGTTGGAGAGTACATTTTACCTCTTGGAGTCCACAAGCTAGACAGATGATTAAGCAGCACCTAAGAAAGAACTTTCAAGATGAAGCAGTAGCCAAGGTAAAGATCATGGTTAAGCAGAGGATGACAGCGAGGGTGTTTTTGCTTGTCGTGGACTGAGGATCTCCGATTTCTCTATTGAAATCTAGCCAGAATGAGAGGTTGAAAAATCACTAAGGGAAAGGGGAGATAAACAGAGGTGGGACTTGGCTTTCTTTTGAGCTTCTCTAGAATAATTATGCACTGTGAATTCCAAACTCAAAATTTGAGCAATCTCTTTCATAGTTGAGATTGTGTAATCCAGTGAACTTGGTTTAAATAGCCTGAAGCCTGTATGATTTTCATGAAATATGCCATGTGTGAAATGGTCTGGTTGTTTTGAAGATGGGGTGATTTTGACAAAGGGGAAAAAATCGGGATTCGTTTACTGTAAATTGCAAGTGAAAAACAACAGAAAGTTAAATATTAGAAGAACTTGGCTATCGCAAAACCACATACTTTCATATCAGTAAAACATGGAGTTCTGATCTGAGTGAAATGTGAAACTTCTTGCAGACCACAGAGAGTAAAAAGGAGTACTTTTCTTTCATTATTAATACCATTGTCCTTATTTCTTTAAATGAGAATCGATAGCAACCATAACAGAATCTTTCTCAAAGAGCAAACACAGAAAAATACAACAAAATAAGCAAACATTGAAAACCCTCAACATCACCACCACCACCACCACCAATAACAACAACATCTCCAAACCCTGTGTTTTGAGGATGTATTCTTTAACTTCCATTATTAAGTCTTGGGGCTCCAAGGTTCTAGGGGTGCTGTTAATCTATTAGGAGAAAGTTTTCATTAAAATTTTCTTCACTTCCCTTCTGGAAGATGACAAAGCTGAACTTATACTACAAGAAGAATCACGTTGTCCTCCAATGTTTGTGAGACTGTGGGGCAGGTGAGATGTGTTCTGTGTGCACAAGGAGACAGGCCAGGGAGTCCCACTGATGGGTCTGCTGCAGGTGCTTGGCAGGGGAAAGACAGCAAGCTGCCAATGTGCCATTCTTTGTTGACACATAGAATATTGTGATCAAAAGTTACAGGAATGTGAGTCGATAGATTTGTAGTTTCATCCAGCCACCTTCATGGCAGAGGGGCGACACTCATTTCTTTCCGAATCAGTGCACCGTAGTCATTCTCTGATTGGTATTTAGAATTCGTGATTAACTTGTGCTTTCTGGGGACGTTGGGTGTTGTGGCAATGGGAAGGGAAGCTGAGGCCAGGATGGTGGGGTGGGTGTTGGTTGGAGGATGTGTGGTTGAGCAGAACATCGTCTTCATTGTCATCTTCTCCACTGTCACCACCATCTGAGTTGTAGTAGTAAGGGAAGCTCGTGTTTGCTGAGCATAGATTCCTTGCCAGACCTTGCGCTTGATAACATACTATATATTATCTCCGTTTTCACAATTTGTTGTGATGTAAGTTTTAGTTTCCTGTTTCATAGCCAAGGAAACTGAAATGCAGAGAAAATAAATGACTTCCAGAAAGTCAGGGCTACTAAGGAGTGACAGTAGGTTTCAAACCCTGATACCTTTGCCATTCTGATACTCTATCAAGTTACACAGTTGGAACGTTTTAGACCATCTGTTTGGCTTCTTTGCCTTCCATGTTACATTTCTATTGATGTATTATTGTCCAGTCTGTCTGTCTCTCCCTTCATCCCTTCCTTCCTTGCTTCCCTTCCTCTTTCCTTCCCTCCTCCTTCCTTCCCTCCTTCTTCCTTCCCTCCCTCCCTCCCTCCCTCCCTTCATGCAATCATATTTAAGAGATGATCATTTCAATATTCATATTTTATGTCTGAAATTCTGTGGTTTTTGTTTGTTTTTCTGTCACTATAAATGACTTTGAATATACTTTTAAGTAGGCTACACTTACTTATAATTCCTTTTTAGGAATTATCCTTTGTTTTTGTATTGGATTTTTCTTCTTTTTCTTCTCTTTTTTGGTAATCTTCTCTGTATCATTCCAATTTTAGTATATGTGCTGCCAAATCAAGCACTGGACCGTTGGACTTTTGCTTATAGATTTATTACAGTTAAGACATTTACTGATGTGTCTCAGTAATAGAGCAGTTGCCTAGCATTTACCAAGTCCAGAGTTCAATCCCCAACCTAGCAAATAAAACAAAACGACAATAACAACAACAAAAACAACAACATCCTTAGTGAAAGGAATTGTAATTCTCCACCATTTTGCACTTTTTTTTACTTGCAGATTTTTAAAACATTATGTATTCAATTCCGTGTTTGATTTTGTGGTCTTTGGATTTTGTGCGACATTCAGAAATACCTTTTATACTTTCAGACTATTTGAAAAAACTTATTCAAATTTCCTTCTATTTAGTTCATTCTCTCCTTCTCACTTGATTTTTCTCTTTCCTTCCTCCACCTCTCTCCTTCTCTCTCTTCTCTCCCTTCTCTGACCCCTTGGAATTTTCTTTTGTTAAAAAATGTGGTAAGAATCTTGTTTGATAATTTTTCCAAATCCATGTTTCCAAACAGTATTTATTGAGGAGTATGTCCTTTCCATACTGACTTGAAAAAAACCTTTATTGCATATTAAATTTGTCAGTATTTATGTATTTGATACTTGTTTGAACAGTGTGCCCCATTCATTTATTGCTTCATGCATCATTTTCATGCTTACTGTAGCTTTATGTTTTAGTGTCTGATGGGGTACCTCTTTTTCATTCCTCTGTTTTCCAGAGAATTTTCACTTTTCATGCTTATTTTTCCATAAACTTTTGAATGAACTTGTCTGGATTTCTCAAAATAATATTCTGCTGATAATTTTTATGGGAAGTACTCTAAATTCATTGATTAATTTTATGCAATATGAATTTTAATACGTTAATTTTTAATTGTTTGAAATCTTCGATGTCTCCATGATCATTTACATTTTTCTTCACGTAGAACACATGTTTCTTTTTTCTTTTTCTTTTCTTCCAGTATCGGGGATTGAACTCATGGCCTTGCACTTGCCAAGGCAGGCGCTTAAACTGCTGAGCTAAATCCCCAGCCTGAACATACATATTTCTTACATGTTTATACTGTTAGTTATTTTTTGTCTGTTCTAGTATAAATTAATACACTATTTAATTTTGTGTATGTGTGTGTAGAGGGGGTCTTGAATTCAGTGTATTGATTTTTCTACTCAACCACTTTATTAAATTTTCTCATTATTGGGTCATTCTTAATGGATTCTTTTAGGTTTCTAGTTAAAATTTCAAATGATCTGCTAATGGCTATAATTTACCTTTTTTCTTTATTTTTATATCTCATAGATTTTTTTCTAATTGTATTTCTATTTCCAGAAGAGTAAATATTAATTAACAGTGAGAATATATGTTCTTTCCTTGTTCTTGACTTTAATGGGAATGCTTATTAATTGTGGTGTTTTCTTGAGATATATATTACGTTAATAAGTATTCAGATTCAGTTTGAGAGTATTTTAAATTTTTTTAATTGAGACTGGTTGTTAAGTGCTTAATTTTTTTCAAAACTGTGGACCTCATCATAAATTCTAAGAAAATGCCATATACTGTATTTTTTCTTTTGTCCTTTGAATTTGGGGCAACATATGAATAAAATTTTCAAATGTGATTCTATGTTATATTACTGGAAGAATATACACTTAGAGTCTGAGTATTTCTTCCTGGTGTTACTGGAATGTAGAGGTCAGTAATAATGATTTTCACATCAAGTTTCACAGTGAGTTTGAAAACTCGGTTGTGTGTTTGTGCGCATGTGCATTGTCAGGTTTTAGTGTTAATGTTCTGCTTACAGCATTATAAAATAGCGAGGAAGCTTTTTTCTATTGTTTTAAAAATTGCACTTATACAATGTTTTAAAAACATAGAATTTCCCTGTGAAAGTATTGTAACTGATGCTTTTTTTTTTTTAATTTTGTTTTTTAAAGAGGTGAGGTCTTTGCTCTTTAAAAACTTTTCACATTTTTTCTGTGCTGACTGGAACAATCAGCTTTTATATTTCTTACTTGGCCAGTTTTTAAAATTTTTTTTTTAAGAGAATTAACCTATTTCAAGTTCATTTGCTTGGAGTTAAATTATTTTTGGGGATAATTTTATTTTCTCTGTATTTATGATTATATTTACCTTATGTATAATTTGGTGAGTTGTGGTCTATTTCTCTATCCCTTCCTTTTGATTAGTAGTAAAAAATATTAAAAAAAAAACCCCAAGTTTTGCATTTATTTTTTGACTCTATCATATTCTCTTTAAATGTTCAATAATCTTTTCTGCTGTCAGGATTTATTTTGTTTTTCTCATTGTTTGAGCTCAATCCTTAATTTATGTGTTTTTGTTTCTCCTTTTTTAATGAATATAAATAGGCTGTAACATTTCTGCTCAGCCTTTAGTTACATGCCTTATGCTCTGTTAAATAGTGTTTCTGATCTTATTGTTAGTTATTTGGCTGTGGACAACTCCATAAAATACCAGGACAGGGGATTTATCTGTTTATTCATCTTGGGCCTATCTTAGTGTGGATCCTATACTTGTCGCACACGTCAGGGAAGTATTTTTGGAGTGTCTGGATAGAGAAGTATGTGGAGGTTCCTGGGGTGACATCACTGAAGAGTGTATGGGGGTTCTATGCCCCTTTCTCATCCTCATTCTGTGCATCTCTTTATCTATTTCCTGTATACTATGCTTCATAATAAATAGGTAGTTGTAAAAAATTTTGCATAACTTGATAAATTCCCATGGAGTAATTATGGAATTTGTGGCTGCTTCCCTCCTGATTTCTTTGGATATTCTCTCTAGGTATGCACTAGTGTGGAGGCATAAGATAATTATTCAGCAGACTTCACCCTACATTTTCAGGGCATGGTGTTAATAGATTTAGTTTTGAATTCTACTGATGCTGTTTTCCTTAACTCAGATAAATCTGGCTCGTCTTTCCTGAAAATTAACCCATGAGAAACGTACTTCAGTAGAATTACAAGGCCAGAGCTCTTAGGAGAACACAGTTCCTATGATGCTCATGAGTTTTGTGACCTTGGATACTTTCACCAAACCATGAAGACAAGCCCAGTGTGAGTATGGACAGTGATAAAGACAGACCTGCTAGCAGACGGGGTAGTTCAGAGTCCAGGGAAGCCCAGAACCCTGCAGCTGCTCACTTTTCCTTCATGTCTTACTCGAAAACAGTTTTAGTTCAGAAACTCTCAATTTTCAGATGAGAGTGAAAACAAAAAATGCAAATAAAGCAAATGATTCATTCACAGTCGGCGAGAGTTAGAGGTGTGCTGTGGGACTAGCATGCTGGCTTTGTGTCTCTGCAGCCAGGGCTATTTCTGGATTCCCAGGGAGCCTCCTGTACCTTGCTCCAGTGTGCATTCTTAGATGGACTTGGTGTTTGATTACTGCCATTGGCAGGCCCCAAGATCCTTGCTAAAGCACAGGCTGTGGCTTTGCTTATCCCTGAGGGAAAAGCTGTGATTGAGGCTCTGAGGTCTAAGAATTGCAGACTTCCTTTCTCATCTCTTGATGGAGTTGCTAATCTGGGTGCCAGTGGTGTTTCTTCTACACGGACACCTGCCCACACAGCGTGAT
Source organism: Cuniculus paca (assembly GCA_004365215.1). Lineage (NCBI taxonomy): Eukaryota > Metazoa > Chordata > Mammalia > Rodentia > Cuniculidae > Cuniculus > Cuniculus paca. The sequence goes on along the minus strand of RJWT010016443.1, from coordinate 6,759 downwards.
TAGAAATCATAATGGTGACGGCGATGAGTCTTCCAGGACACCCACGTTCTTTGCAAGATATTTCTGCTAATTTTCTCTACCAGAATCGGAGAATTTTTTATTTTATTTTATTTTTAAATTTTTTTTTCTCTTCTGAAGACATTTAAAAATGCTGGTGGAATTCAGGAGTAGAGTAAAGATTTGTCCTTGCAGTGACTGGTGTGTCCTTTTTCATACCAGGGAGTCCTGGAGACACAGTGTCGTGAAAAGTGTACTGCACCAGATACAGGGAGACTTGGGTCCAGTGGTACCAAAGGTTTTCTGTAAGTCACTGTTAAAGGTTACTCCCCATCACTTTCCTTTCTATTAAATGGACATCCAATAATATTTTAGCTAATTTATTAGGGTTGTGAGAATCAAATGAAGTAATGAGCAAGGAATGCTTCGTTAACTCTACACCGTAAACGAAGAGGATTGTTATTAAAGTTATTTTTGCATTATTGCTATCTTAGCCAGTTAAGGTTATATTTAGTGTAGTACAATCAAACAGCGTAGGTGTGAGAGCTGAGAAGGCAGCTTGTTGTATTAATCTAATACTGGGGAAGATTAGAGCTGAAAAAAGACCAACGTCATACCCCAAAATGCCATATAATTGGCCTGTTTTTGGAGCTATTAATGTTGAACTGGAGAAAATCTGAACCCATAGGGATAGGTGCCCAGGGAGAAAAGAGTAATCTCAGGAGCTGAAAGTCTCAGTGGAGAAATCAAAGAGGTGGGAGACGAACAGGAGGCTACAGAGAGGGCATGTGATAGAGGAGTAATGATCTGGAGGCGACAGGAGCAATTATGCAATTAGTGAAGTGCCAGCACTGTCTTTGGACCTGGGTGTCTGGAGTGTGGGAGGACAGGCAGACACACACAGGGAGGCAGTAGGGAAAACAGCATCCTCCGGGAAGCGTCTTCTCCAAGCAAGCTCTCCAAAAGCCCTCCAAGGAGGGAGGAGCTGGTTCCAAAGCTCCTTGGCTGGGAAGAGCCTTCATATTTGTTTGTCTTAGCATCCTGCTATTTACATAGTACTTTGTTCATAGTACTTTGAAAAAATATTTTGGGTCTGGCTTTTAAATTTAAGGTTTGAGTATATAAAAAGCGTTTAGCAGTGTTTCTGATAGGAATGAGCTAACTTGGACAATCTCATTTCTTTCTTTCTTTCTTTCTTTCTTTCTTTCTTTCTTTCTTTCTTTCTTTCATTCTTTCTTTCTTTCTCACTCTCTCTCTTTCTCTCTCTTTCTCTCTTTCTATTTATTTGTTTATTTTAATTAATTAAGTATTTGGGCTCATCCTTTACTCATCTGCAAAGTGCTGGACTAAATGATGTGGTTTTTATCACATTTAGTACCTTTACTGAAGGAAAAGAATTTTTCTAACATTAGGATTAAAAATATGGAAGGTGAATATGTGGATATCTCTGTTATAGGGCTGTGGGTTCAGGAATGAAGTAGAAGGTTTCCTAAAGTCCTTTCATGTAGTAGCAGACTTCACCTTGTAAATTTAAGTAGGGTGACATTAGCTTTTATTTCGTCTACTAGCTTACCTACCTGCTTATCCACTTATGAAAGATGACTGAAATTTAGGTTTTCTTTTTCTTTGGTCGTTAATTGGTTTAATGAATCAAGTAAGCTGAGTTGAAGAAGAACTGAATGTCAAGGGGAAAATTTGAAAAAGTAGATGACCATCATTCTTTGAACAGACTAGCTGACTATCCTAATGGGCATTAAAAAGTGCATGTATGCACCATCTCCTCAGACGATGTAAAATGTTTGGGTACAAGTCTTTTTCTTGAGAGCATAGGTGGAGGCAGATTTCTTACAGTAAAACAAGGCCAATGTAACCTTTGAGGCTTTCACTTGAGCTTTGTGGGAAGATGATTCTTTATATAACATCAGTCCAAATATAAAATTGTAAAAATTCAGTAATTAGCAAAAATGAGAATATTTCAATCACCAGTTTATTTTTTGGCAAATCTGGTCGGTCTGCCTGCCTGCCTTCCTTCCTTCCTTCCTTCCTTCCTTCCTTCCTTCCTTCCTTCCTTCCTTCCCATTATTTTTGAAGACATTTTAATTCATTTAGTTTCTTGCTTCTGAACCTTTTTAAAAAATAAATCAAATGCATCTGGAATGCTTTTAATGTACTATAAGAGTAGCAAAACTGTTGGGCGTGGTGGCGAACTCCAGTAATCCTAGCACTCGGGAGGCTGAGGCAGGAGGATCGTTGCAAGTTTGAGACCAGCCTGGGGTACAAAGTGAGCCCAAGGCCAGCCTGAACTGCATAATGAGACTCTGTCTCAAAAAGACCAAAAAAAAAGTAGCAAAACCTGAGACATCATTTTATACAATGTCTTTTGCTGCAGTTCAGTGTTGCCAGATTTTTTCTTGATAGACTTTTTGGTTTAGCTGGCTGCAGGTAGAGAGCATTCTTTGCTCAGTTGTGTTTACCCGTTCATGCTGTTGAGTTACAGAGAGTTGCTATTCGGCTGCATCCTATGCCGATATCTTACCTAACCAAGGTGTGCTCATCAAAGCTAGGAAGCTGGTGTTGGTGTAGTGTGACTGATGAAACTGTAGATACTGTTCAGGTTCCCCTGCGTTATTGCCTGTTCTGAGATCCAATTCAGGATACTGGTCTGCTCTTAGCCTTCATGTCTTCTTAGTATCCTCCTGTCTGTGACTGTGTTCTTCAGCCTCTCCTGGTTTCCCATGACCTTGACACTTGTGATGTGTCATGCTTAGATATTTTGTAGAATGTCTTGATTTGAATTTGTCTCATGCTTTGCTGTGATTACACTGGGGTTGTAGTTTCCTGGACAAACTATCACAAACGTGAAGTGCCCTTATCATTCACCTGTCAGAAAGTACGTAATCTCGTGATTTATCACTGGTGATGTTAACCTTGATGGTGGCCAGTTTTAATGGAACATCAGTTAGCGGAACTGTTACCATTGTGACACCTTGGGAAATCATCAACTAGTCTACAAACTGCTAACTTTATTGTAAAGGGGAGCTCAACCTCCCAAACACATAGCTCCCAGACTTCAGTTAGAAACTACGATTAGGATATTAGGACTATGCTGTGGATTGCTGCACCCTGTGCTTCAGGCTCAATCTTGGGCCCACATGAAGGTTGGGTTGAGTTGTAGGGCTGGTTTGTGTATACTTACTGAGTAAATGACACAGTGATGGAAACCTGCTCAGAAGCCAAATCTCCAATGGCAAAGAGAACCCTGGAAAAAGCAGGGAGGAATGAGAGATAGACTCTACCTGTCCTTCATGGTGATTTCTGGCAGTGATTTATTTTTTCCCCTTGATAAATGCAGCTCTTCAGATGCCAACCATTCATGAGTTAGGTAAAATCCTTGAGACAGTAAGAAGTAATGCAGTGTGGTAGACAGCATACCTTTTAAAATTGACAAGAATAGAATTTTCTTTATCCATGACCCAACTACAAGGGAGGAGGGAAGAAAGTTTCTTGCCTCTTTCTTTCAGGGTCTTTATACATTGATGCGTTGTACATTTGTTGAATTTTCCCTATTTCGTTCTATCCTCAGAGGGTGCACAGAGGTATTGGCAAGAAGAAATATTGTGACTAAAGCTAGAAAAGGAGTCTTACTGCAAACCACTAAAGGTCTGAGGGTAGCATCTCAAGTTCTCAATGTGATGGGATTAGTAGAAAATGTATTTCAGTGGGAACAGTGGGCAAGATGCCTCACTGTTGATGGTAATCCTTGGTCTTACTGATTTTCCTTTCTTGCTTCTGAGATGGAGCCATTTTCCTCCTCTGGCATTTGCCAGATTGGTGTCCTGCTGTCTCTTGTTCCTGAGATGTAGGGTTGAGAGAACCACATTGCAATGTTGGGAGAGTTGAGTCTGCCTGTAGAAGCACCAGTGTCTCAAGAACTATTGTGAAACTAGACTTCTTGTCTCCAAGAAATGTTTTGCTGTGTTCAACGGACTGAGCGGTGGAGGAGCGGGAGAGATGGGAGGTCCGCAGTCCAATATGATAGCTGCTAGCAGCCGTACACTGTTTCTGATCACACGAAATGTGGATAGTGCCCCATGTTGAAAGGATAATATTTTGGATCTATCTGCAAAACAAACTTATTTTTGTTATCTTTTAAAGTGTGGCCATCATAAAATTAAGAATTGCATATGTGGCTTTTCTTATATTTCTATTGGACAGTGCTGGTCAGAGCCTGGGAAGACTATAGACCATAGTAAATTGACCTTGTGTTCTCCTGTGAGTTCTAATAATATTGGCATTAAAGGGAAAAACTTCATCTCTCATAATTTTCATTAAAAAGAGTCTGATTCAGAAGAATAGGCCCATTTTATATTATTGCTTGGACTAGAAAAAGAATCTGACATGTGGTATTTTCATAATTGAGAACATAACTTACTGACTTAAAAAAAATCACAGCATTTTGTGTTTGGCCTCAGGTACTAGACTTTGAGCTCTTTGAAAATAGGGATTGTGTCCTTTTCTCTTTCTACCATCATTTGCACCCAAACCACACATACACACGTAGAAGGCGGCTAACTAGCATTTGCTGGAGAACAAATTTTTTAAAAAGAGAAAATATTGTGAAGCTGCTCTATATTTATAGTTGGAGAAGAGAAATATCCACCTTCATAGGGCAATTCATTTTCTTCAGACAGCCACCAAAAAATACAGAACATTGATCCAAATGTTTATTTATTTCTTGATTTAATTACCATTCTCCTCAGGTGTTCCTGTCAGCTCAGCTTATGATAAAGAATCTTTCAGAATGCTTAACCTCACACCCCCTCTGGGAAAGGGAGACAGAAAAGGATGCTGCTTACATATATTAATCTTCACCTCTGTTCAGATGTTATATCTTAGAGCCTCAAGACTGACTTTTTCTTCTTTGTATCTGATCCCTTCCAATGTGTAGGAAGGTGTGGAGATAGTAATGAAAGGGAGAGCTTAAACTTAGATTAAATTAGCTTTTCCTTTAGTTATCATTTTTTTTTATTGTACTTTGTAATGAGCCAGACACTGAACAAGCCAGTTATGGGGTCTCAGTCTTAGATTACATATACACTTGCTTCTTGCTCCTTTAACACATGACCCAGGGCTAGATGAGGGGGCAGGCTGTGTGTGATATTATTTGATCAGCACAGAGTCAATGACCTTTATGATTCCAGGAGAGCCATTGTGCAGACATTGAATGATCCCTAACACCAACTATAATATAGTCAAGAACATGTGTTGGGCAGAGGCAACCCTTATAGAATCTGTGATTTTTTGCTCTCTATTCTTATTTATATACAGCCTCACTTTTAAGTAAGATTGGAAGCTTTGGGTGTTCTCTAGAACAGAGTGAAAGATTGTAGGTGCTCCTAAAAGTGGATAGACCAGCTCTTGTGATGGGAAAAGAAAGCATTGGTGTTAGTTAGAGTCAGAAGATTGGCTCAGCTGCTTTCTAGCTGGGTCTCTAGAGAAGAATCTCATCCCTTCTGAACAGTCATTTCTGCATGTGTCCAACTTGGACAATACCTGCTTTACAAGTTGACGTGTGTTAATGTAGGCAATGCCGTGTGTAATGAATGGCCTCTGTCTCAAAGCCTGATACTTTGTCTTTAACACCAAATGAGTATCTTTTTCACATATGCCTCTGATTTTGCAAGGGACAAGCCAGTGGCTGTCTTCTGTCTTCACTTTGGAGGTGGGGGAGAAGGGCATCGGAGTGATTGTGTGGTAAAATCCACTTTAACTATAGCTGTGAGAAAAAGAGCAGAGAAAATGTGGTAAGCAATTGCATCTAAAAAGCTTGAACTAAAAGCACTTGATGGATTTGTGCTGGCTTCCCGGTAGACTCATCTCTGTACTGCCCGCAGAGCACAATTAATAGTTATTACTTGAGAAGGGACAAATAAAAAAGAAGAGGGGAGATAGAGATAGAGAGAGAGAGAGAGAGAGAGAGAGAGAGAGAGAGAGCATAAAAACATCCTTTCATCTTCCTGAGATGCTAGCCTTTGTCAGGTCCGTGGAGCCATACCTGTGAATCATCTTGGGAAAGCACAGTGTGGGTGACTAGAAGGAAGATCTTGTGGCTCATTTCTTACCCACTTCCTGGGCTGGGGAAATATCTAAGCTCATCTTTCTTATCTGCGGATGCCTTGTCAATACCATTACCGTTCCCCATGTATCTTTACAAATGAGGGCCTCTTTTCTCACATCCTCACTCCACACATATCGCTGTGTAGAGAGCCATTTACTTTCTGGGGAGAAAACTTTGCAAAATCAAAAGCAGAATAAAGTCAAAGGTAAGTATGGGACTGTGGAAAAGCCTGTAATAGGAGTATCGGAAGTGTGTGTGAACACTGTGAATAGGTCACAGAATTCTCAAGCCATGTTTGTTTTTAGTGGCTATGAAAAAGTCATGGTTTTGTTACAGACTGGCCTCTGGCTACTGACTGGACCCCTGGCCTTCACTTCTTCACTCTTTGCTATCTAGGGGTGTACAGATAAATTCTTGTCAGTTGTAGTCTTGCAGATTATCCTTAGTAGAAGGGAGCCCTGACATTGTGGATGGACTCCCCAAGTGAATGTCTAATTTCCTTACAAATGCAACCTCTTATACAGAATAAAAGGAAGATCATGGAGTTTGCCACCCATTCCTAAGTTTGAAGTGGAACTGATTCTGGGTGAGCTGCATTATGTCTGAGTATCTGCTTGTCACTTGTTAAATAAAAATAAAAAAAA
>RJWT010016442.1:0-19857 GCA_004365215.1 Cuniculus paca | reverse complement strand
CAGCACTGAGCAAAGACAAATCAAGTTGGGTGGAGCTTGAAGCTCAATCTATAGAAGCAGGGTGAAGGTTCAGTTATGGAAGACTTGGTGGATAGAAACATAAGTATATTAGCCACTGTTTCCCCTGCTGGGCACAACACCCAACACTCAGAGCTTAAAGGACAAGCTGTTTCATATGGCTCATGTTTTACAGGAATTCAGTCCATGGTATACTGGCTTCAAGGCAGAGACACCAGGTGAAAGTGCGTGGGAAGGCAAGGTAGCTTAGTTCACGGTGGCCAGAGAGCAGAGCAAGGGAACAGCACAGACAGGAAAGGGTGAGTGACCACACACAGTGCCCAAGGTCACCCTCTATGACTCACTCAGACACCCAGAAATAGGCTTTACTAACCACTTGGGTGGCCCAAGTCAGTCAAGTTAGTAGAAACAAGCTTAACCATCACTATAAGACTGAGGACTCATTTATTCACTCGAGAAACATTTAAAAATTGCACACTAGTATTAGGCATGACATGTGGCACTGGGAAGCCCACAGATTAGGGTAGAATGTTGGGAACAGATTTGTAAGTGGATGATTAGAATGCACAACAGTACAAATGTGTGAACTATGCATGGGCCATTCTGAGGGTATAATGAAAGGGCATCTAGCTCAGCCTAGCAGAGGGAATGGGAGAGGCAGAGGAGGCTTTGTGGGGAATGGAAGCCCGCTGTGAGTCACAACAGATGAGAGCAATTCACCACACAAAGAGAAGGAGCACTGCTGTCATCCGGGACAAAGGCCGATCTCATATTATGTTGTTACAAGTTGCAGAGATCCAAGAAGGACTAGCCAAAGACCCAGACCCAGTGCCCAGTTGTGCAGATAGGACAGGAATAGTGGTGACTCATGGCGCAGTTCAGCGTGGTCGTGGTTGGACCGGGGAACAATGATAACCCAGAAGGGAGTAAGTGAACCCAGGATGGAAATGGAATCCCACACAGGCCATGAATTCTAAACACAAAGAAAACTAAGGGACATTGAAGAAGCACGATGAAGATATCAAAACAAACTGATTTGTTTCTTGCCAGACATTTACTTCTCTTTATAACGAGGGACCAAGAACTTGTCCCAAAGTCAGAGTGTGAAGTCAAGGTCGCAGGTGGGAGCTGCTAACCTCCCCAGGGTCAGAGACTGCAGCCACAAGACCAGGGGACTGCGGAGAACTGAGGACAGGCATGAGCAAAGGAGGAAATAAGGTCACAGGCCAGTGTTGGCCTGACTGAGGAGGCAGGCAATTTCCTGACCTAGTTCAGACTTTCTCTTTCATTTCGTGGGTGGCAGGAATCAATCCCAGCACAGCTGGTTTCAAGCTCGTGGACAGAAGCTTTCAATTTGTAGCACCTGGCCAACGCTGCCTGCACAGAGCAGGATACAGCTGCCACTTTCTGTCGGGGAGTCCTCTCATGGGTAGGGTGGGGGACCATGGTACAAAATAAAGAAACCACTGCAAAGATAGACGCGGTGAATCTACCATTATTAAACACTTTGTCTCTGAGATGACTCTGGAGTGCTGTTAAGTGCAGAGACAGCAACAGGAATCTCAGCAGGGCACAAAGGTGTTTGCTCACGATTACAAAGGGACAATTTCCATGGTCAAACCTCATAGTAAAATATGAAGCTCATTTGCAATGCAGCACAGAGTTGACCTGCTGGATACCAAACACAGAGGCATAGTTTAAAATACCTGCGAAGCACATTTTTTTAACATCTCCATGTCGACCTGCTTTTTGGGGGATGTCCAATTGGGTGTGTGTGTGTGTGTGTGTGTTGTGTATATTATACAGATACAGTATGAATATATAATTATTTATGCATATCCACATATATTAGCTATGCATTCGTAATTCTAAAAAAAAGTGAGGGTGCCTTTCTTCTTGGAGGATCTTTTTAGGGAATTATGGCTGCTTACAATCATGAAGTGTCTCTTCCTCTGACTTGCTATGGTCCGTTGTGCAATTTCCCAGCAGCAACTCCATTACTCTAACAGGGGCTACACGTGGTGCTGAAAGACTTTTTATTTTTAAACCACAGAAACCGACATGTGTAGTTATCAAAGACTCTTTTCAAAGCCAACCTCTGAAAAGGATACAACTTCTTGAGATCTGTGTCCCGGAATAACAAAACCTTTTTGCCTCAAGAGAAATAGGAATATCCTTCCAGAAAGTACACCAAGTAGCTTCACAGAATCTCCAGAAAACGAATTTCCTTCATTTCCTTTTTCTGTAGACTTATTGCAGCAGACCATCAGTTCTACCTTAACAACAGACTTCATAATAATATTTTTATATTCCTAGTCATTTGGCCCAGAATATTGTAATTTCAGTTGAAATTTCCAAGAATAATTTTGTCATCTCAGAAGACCTAGAAAAAGCACCTGAATGGATCCATACACACCGTGGCCATTCTGACTCTGAGTAAGAGTGACAGTGCCTTCCAAAGATCATTTCTAAGCCAGGCACGCTTCACAAAGTGGGATGTGGCTTGTGTGGTGCAGCTGAGAAAATACATTATCGGCCAATGATACATTATCAAAAGATGGAATACAAAGAAAAAGAACACAATTTATCTCTCCCCAACATACGAGGGTGTGGACTACTGTTAGATTGGATTTGGAAAGTCCCCAAAGCTCTGTGTGTTAAAGGCTTGGATCCTGTGGCAATTTTATCGGATTAAGAATCAATTAGTAAAGCACATTTTTGGTGTGTCTGGCTCAGTCACACAGATGTGACCGCAAGCGTGTATTCTCATCCCCATCTCCTCCCTTCTCTCTCTGGCTTCTGGCTGCCATGGGTTGAGCAGCTGTCCTCTGCCATGTCATTTTTACCTTGGAGCCAGCCAACCAACATGGACTGAACCTTCTAAAACTGTGAGCCAAAATAAATATCTGCTCAAAAATTGTGGGACTAGGTATTTTGTTCCAGCAATGGGAAATTAACTCATGCAGACCCTAGTGCTGCTGAAACATGGACCATTCAGAGGTGAGATCTAGGGGCTGGGGTATAGCTCCATGGTAGAGGGCTTGCCCAGCATGCAAGAGGCACTAGTTCCATCCTTGGCAACCCCACTTCCACACAGATGGGGCCGAGCGGGATGTCTTCAGGTCACTGGTGATGTGCCCTTGAAGGAGGTAGTGGGTCTTCTGCTCTCCTCTTCCTCTTCTTCTCTCTTTCACTTCCTGGTCAGGAGGTAAATGGGATTGCTTGACCACAAACTTCTTGTGAGGATGTACTGTTGCACACAGGCTCAAAAGCCATGGGGCCAACCAACCATTTACTGAAATCTCCAAAAACGTTTAGTCAAAATAAACCTTTTCTCTTTATGAATTGATTCTCTCCAGGATCTTTTCCAGTGGAAGCAATCTGACTAACACAATTGCTAACCTCTTTCTTGTAAGTGTTTGCCAAGTTTTACTGCCAAAATACAAGGATGGGGTACAAAAGTACAACAGGAGAAAAAGAAGGCAAGAAAAGAAAGAAGAAAAGGAAGTAAAAGGTGTGCTTCAAATTCAGAGGATACATTAGCAAGAATTTATTTAGTTGACTCATTCATGTCATTTGATTTCAAGGAGCCGAACTGAGACTACCACACTAGCGTTCCAGTATAATGATTTTGGGGAGTGAAATATATTACCTGACAAGCACAGTTGAACCTAATTGTGAGGTTCACATATTTGTTACAAAATAGGAAAAGAGATATTAAAATATTACTTTATTGTTAGTGTCATAATGTAATAGTGAATTAATGCCTCAGAAAAATAACACCTAAAAGGTAGGAAATTTTAAAGCTATCTAATTCCAGGCATAGAACATACTGTATTAAGCTTTCATATGTAATTTTTTGGTGTATTCAATTAATCCATCCAGTCACTCTGAAAAGAAAAGTATAGAAAATTCATTTTATATGACTCAAGACTGTATAAAATAGGCTCATGTGTCAAAAGAAACACTGACTACAAAAGTCTACTGTAAGACAGCTTTTTTCAAAGGCATTTTGAGTTCATGATAAACCTCATTTTTAATGGGACTTTTCCTTCCTTTGTTAGTTAAAGAATTATTTCCCCTCAAGAACACCACTAAGTTCAGTGAGGGCAATCTATGTTACTGGAGGCTGTTACATGTCTCCTGTAATTGCCGAATCCACGTGTGAGAATATGACTGTATCACTTACCATTTCTACACCACTTCCTGTTTTCCAGAGACTTTACAATCTCCTTATGCTATTCAGATAAGCAGAAAAGACAGACCGTGTGCACAGGAAGGCATGGTGGACGGGAATAATGGCACCCAACACTGGGTCCTTACAAAGGTAAGTGGGTGCTGAACAGGAGACGGGGTCACGGGGAAGGAGAAAAGGGGAGCTCATGGTCAGCTACGATCCAAGAGCCCCCAAAGCCAGGCCCTACTTAATAGCAGGGAGGGTAAAGTTTATCCTCAAGTTCAAAGAGGAAGTAGGCGCTCAAACTAGAAACAAAGGCGCCTGCCTTTCGAAGTGACATTGTAAGCTTCAGCTGACCAGGGCACTTTCATGACTCTACTGCATTAGAAAATGCTGAGAAACACAGGAAATCGGTTTCTTTATTTTTCTTATAGTCTTCCCAGAATGCCTGCAAATTTTCTACTTACAGATTGTGTTCAATAGGCTGGAATAAATTCAGGGTAAGTTCCTAATGATCACAGAGCCTATAGAGAGAAGAGAACTTTTTTTTTTTTAATTTCTGAATTTGGTAAGGGAGGGAGAGGCGAGAGGTATGAGGCATTGGCAGGCAAAGTCCATCCTTAAGCACAGCTTTACTGTCCACACCCAACTAATAAAACTCCACGAAGTGCTGCAGAAATAGCTAAATCACCTCTCATTACATGCCGCACAAGAAAATAAAGACATCCTTCTGGTAAGTTCCACAGAAAGAAAAACGCCCATTGCGGTATCTGGAGATGAAGGTAGGAGGACCCTTTACAGAGTCCTCATATTAAGAAGAACCATGAAGAGCTTCTGATCCCCTATTGAAATTAAAGTATCACACACATCTATTATGGGTTGGGCAACTACACAGCTGTCAGAAGGAGCGGCTCTTATGGTACCATAACCTGCCTCTTATGTGCTCTGTCATGATGGGACTGGACCACGCCAGAGGGCTCCTCCTCCGTAAGAGAGGAGGTGGGAAACAGTGGTGTATCCAGGCATGAAAGTCACCAGGGACATGGGTCCGTCCACCTCCCCACAACCCAGGGTGCATTCTTGTGGACACACAGATCCCCAAGACTGTAAGGCAGGAATGCTCCCACCTTCACTACAATAAGTAAGAGAGTGGCAGGACAGATGTAAAGTTGTGGACCATTATAAATTCCTGGTGACCACTCCACATTTCTGAGCATCCTACCCACGGGCCAACTTTGGTACTGGCTTCCTTAGGAAAGGTGTAGGGACTCGGTGGACAACTCTTCCATGAATGGACTGTGTCGTTCATTAGGACTAAAACAGTGAGCTGAGGAATAACACAAGAATCTATAAAATGATCTTTCCCAGTGTTTCATCTCCAGGGGAATAATTATTTTTGACAGTAATATGACACCACTGATGCTCTCTTGAACTATTTATTTATTTATTTGCTTATTAGACAGCACTCTGGCCCTGTCCAAAGCACACTACACAGACGCCTTACCTTACCATATTTTCTTGGAAAAGCTTAAACACTCCCTTATTTAACCACCTTGCTATCATGTCCAAATCTTCTACCTGCTGTGACTTAAACTCCTCAAGTCTGATCCATTTCTTTGTACTGTGGCTACATGTTTTAGTACAAGAACTTTCCTTGCTCATTTGTCTTCCAAGTTGATCTTGAAGCTCCCTGTACTCTGGAACAAAACTTCCTCAGCTATATAGACAGGTGACTGTTTTCTATTTTTCAAGTTTTCTGAATAAGTAAACTTCAGGGACACTGCTGATACACATATACCCACATAACCTCAAATGAAGAGGGAAAGCGGCACATAAGCTGGACAGATCCCTGGACTGATTACAACTCCACGATAAGGGACCAATCAGTAAATGAATGCACAGTAAAATCTGAAAATTTGGGTGAGGATCTAGTGACATCTGATGTGCTTTAATATCTCTTTCTATTTCAACACTTCAGGACATTCAGTTATTCAATGTTTATTTTTTTGAGCACTTACTTTGTTAGAAAGTAGGAAAACAGTGGTGAACCAGACAGGTGCAGCCCCTGCTTTTGGGAGGTTTTCATTCTGGTAGCCAGGAGCGTCACCCTATCACTGCTCACAAAACCCGGAGCTTGAGGATGGACCACAAAAGAGATGCATTTCCTGATGAGTGTCAAACCTCCCCAAAAAGGGGCAGAGGGCAACATCACAGGCCAGAGAAAGTGACACTCTAGCAAAGATCTAAGGAGGACACAGGAGGCAGGAAAAAGACCACAGAGTGTTGAGTGGCTGCAGCAGGGAGTTGGCTTTTTGCAAGAATTCTGAGGAAATCACCCCTGGTTGAGAAGAGGGTAGGCAGTGGAAGAGATGGTGGGGAATAAAGGGTGGCCAGGGCAGGGGCCAGACAAGAAGATGTGCTGAAGAGGAGAGGTTCTGCATCTACTCGAATTCAAAAACAAGTCAAAAACTTGTGTGACACCAATAAACAATATTGTTGATCATCATAACTACATGTTTATATCTTTTTTTCAGAAATAGATTATGGTTTGACTATTTGTCATTTGTATCCTGGGGTGAACACAGACATCTTGACTTTGCACAGAAAAAAACAAAAAGCATCACTCTTTCCCCAGCTCATCTGCTTTAGGAAAAAGTGTGCACTCACTCTTGTGTATGCATGTATCCACGTGTGTGTGTGTGTGAGAGAGAGAGAGAGAGAGTGTTTGGGAACAATTCTTCACTAAACATTATGATAGGAAGAACACACTGTGTGTGGCCTTTTTGTGTTCTCGTCCTGATCACTGCATTCCACAGGAAGAATGGAAGACGTGATGAGGCAACACAAAGCCCATGAAGAGCTGCAATGCTGCGGAGCACAGAAGGAGACGCTATTTCTCCATGTGAAGGCTTTGGGAGTCATAATCTAGAGCCACCATTCTGCTCTGCCTTTCTAGTACAAAAGCCACCAGACAATATGTAAAAGATGTGTCTCAGTGGGAAAACATGCACAAACCTCTGGGTTCAATCCCTAGCATGGAACATCAATAAAGTCGGGTGTAAGGGAACAGGTGTGACTGTGCCCCAGTAAAGTTTTATCCGTATTTGCTCAAGAGGGGCCAGGTTTGGAATGAAGTGTGCTGACTCAGGCTTTAAATGTTAAGAAGCCAATGCAAAATAATATCTAAAAGTGTAACTTTAAATACCCTGTAGATTACTAAAATGTAGGTGTCCTAAAGAGCCAGGGAAGGATGCGATGAAATGCCAATGGATTGTACTGGATAAATATACTAAGATTTCATAAGCCGTAGATGCAGAATTAGGTGATAGTGTTAAGAAAATAGCCCATAACTCTTTTGCTTGACTCTGCAATGTTAAAGGAATATTTATCAAAGATCTTATTTTTAAATGTTGTATGAATGTTCCTTGCACGAGATAGCAAATTGGCACAGAAAATTCCAAAGTTCTCATCCAACTCTAAAATTCTAAGACTACAAAATTGAAATTATGATACAATCACTAATATCTGGCAGGATTTCAAAAGCAGTTGCAATTGATGTTTTATGACTTCTTTTTCTTGGCTTAATGTTTCTGCAAATTCTAGAATGCTAATTCCTGAAGCTTGGCAGCTCAAACAATAATTGACTATTTCCTAGTCACTTCGCAATTGCTTTATTTTAATTGAGGATGAATTGGTGCAGCATATTAAATCTAAAAAATAAAAATGGATGCTGCAGGCAATTCATTTATTTTCACTGAAATGACTCAACTTCCATTAAAACCATAAATCACTTTTAAACATAATTCAGTGAACACTCTGACCAAGCACTCACATGGTGAAATCATTAAGTACCCACTCACTGGCCAACTACGAAAGCCTCAAAGCTTGCCTGATATATCCCAGGGTATAAAATGCTTATTAATCGAGTGGACACACACTTTGAGTGAAGGTGCTTGGGTTAAAATTTGGGCTCTGCCAAGTCCTAGTGGTGTGATCTTGAAGGCAATTACTTAACTCTCCCCCCTCAATCATGAAGTGGGATAAGCATGATATGTACACCACATAGAGTATTTTGATAATAAATTGAGACACAGTGCTCATTGTATAGTCGAATTTCACCAACACAACTGACATTACTTCTACTTCTATCTTCACACTAGAAGGTACAGTAATTATCTCCTGCTTAAACATCATGTATTTTTAGAGCAGAAATTGTCCTCCACAGAAACTTGGTGTCCTGCTGATTTCTGGCAAAACAGAACCCACTTGAAGTTCTCCTCTTTCGTGCATTTTTTGACTGTATCTTGCATTCAAAAGGAAGAGGAAAACAACCAAAACTGAAAGCCTGTTAGAGTAAGTAAAAATAAATAAAGTACTGTATTTTCTCTGTGCACTACACATTAGTTGGTATAAGGAAGGCTACAAAGATATAGAAAGTTTAATTCCTGTTATTCAGGAACAATTAATCTTTTTAATGAAAGGGATAACCTGATAAAAGTAATTATTATAGATTTATTGAGCATTTACTAGGTTCCAGGCATTGGTGATGCAGAGATACTCTGACATGATTTGGAGAGAGAGCTTCCATCCACACTGTGGCCTTGCTCTGTCCATCCTCGAAATTGGGGCATGAACATCTCAGAGAGCTTTGGGGGAGTTGGATGAGAATCACTGCGCAATGGCTAGCAACAGGACTTACTCACAACCCCCGAAGAGCGTGGAGCAGAGGCTGCAGGACTGAGGGGAGACTCAGTCCTCCTCCGGGAGGGGTGTCCTCAGAGAGCTTTATACGGGTGAGAATTCAGTGAGAACATCCCTCATAGAAAGGGCAGCACCCGCTAAGGTAAGGGCACAGGATGAGGGATTTGCTGTCCTGACACAGGAGATACCAAGGTCTCCCCGGATCCAAACCCCTCTAATCCATTCATCACTTGCCTATCAGGACTGTTTAGTAAAATCTGATCACGTGTCACGTATCCCCCTGGTCCTTGCATACGAATCTTGAACAAATGTTTTGCTCATCAGATGGAATCGGCTGTATCTTTGACACTGTGACCCTGGGACACCCGACTTTATTGTCCTTTGGACTCTGGTCACCATTGGACTTTCTTATGCACAGCCTCAGCAGAGAAAATGAAACAGATGATAAGTGCTCTGGCTTGGGGGTGGGGCTTCTCTTCCTACTTAAGCACTGCAATCTTGGCTGAGCTATTAAAAAATCTCAAAAGACCAATGTTCTCATTTGCAAAGTAGTAATAATAATGGCACCTGAAATTTGTTGTAAGTTCTTGTAAAAATTAACCTTCTTAGGTCAAAGACTGCAATTTTTTCAATTCTTGCATGAAATCCATATACATTCCCTAGAAAAATTCAAAGAATAAGAATTTGGAGAGAAAAAATTTTATTACGTGCTGTTGTTATGGGTGTTCTAGAAGTGGAACGCTAGTCATACGAGGATTAAATGAAATTGCATACTACTCAGCAGAGTGTCTGGTACGTAAGACTCAATAGACAAATAATTCAAAAAGTAAATCAACTTGAGAGTAGGCAGAGGGGTTAAATGATGGGGTCTGAGTAATAGAGAGGACCAAGAAGCTCTGGGGTGCTAGTGAACAGTGTGCCTCTAGACAACAATTATTTCCCTGTGTATTTCAAAAAGCTAGAAGGAAGGATTTTGAAACCTTTCATCACAAAGAAATGATAAGTATTTGAGGCAGTAAGTATTTAACCTGACTTAAGCATTATGCAGCAGTGTGTATGTGTGTTAAATGTTACATGGGACTCCATTAATTCATGTGACTTGTAGATTTCTGTTGTGTCCATTACAAATTTAAAAGAATATGAACAATGGCAGCAGCTGAGATTCAAGGTGGGGGGCTGGAATGAAGGTGATGGGGAGCTGAGGGGATGTCAGGAAGAGAGGGATCTGAAAGCCCCAGGGAAAATAACAAGACCTAGTGAGGGGCTGGGTAAGTGGGTGGAAATGAAGTGCGAGCTAAGTCAAAGAGGACCCCAAGATCTTGACAGGGAGATAACGGCAGCCCTATTTAGAAAAAATGAAGTCAGATAAGTGAGAGAAGATTGCTGAACTTGTAATTTCACAACTTATAATTATGGCAACTCTCCCCTTAATCACACATCTAACCGGGAATTAAAATATTAGATGGTTAACCGTGTACTTCATTCAAGAAATTCATTCAAATTTACCGAAGGGGGGAGGTAAGGGAGAGTTCAGAGGAGGCTCTGTGGTTTCTAACTTAAGCACTTGGGTGTGTGCAGAGCCCTCAGAGACTGAGGTAGGGAACACAAAAAAGGGGAGAAGATCAGACGGGTGTCTGTGAGTTCCATTTTGAAAAACAAACAAGTTTGACACGACCATGTGGAGGTCCTGCTATTTGACACACAGGCACTAAACATGATCAATAATTCAGGTCTCGTCTATTAAGGGGAACTACTTTAAAGGTAACTCAAACTACAGGCACAACTACATAACCCCCCGGTCAATGTTGGTCCACGTACATGACCTGAGCTCCTAAGATTCTGCCTACAGACTCCCCCACCACCTGACTATACTGAAGTCTACTCTACGATGCTCCCAGGACAAGCCCTTTCCAGGACACAGTCCATGGCTCAGTGACACATGACTGTGTGACCTTCTGACTGTGCTTTGGCAGTTTCAGCATTTTGACTGCTCAAATGCACTTTTATCTTGAATGATTTCCTTCTAAGTCTAGTGTCATTGGTGATCTATTACTTCAATCACTTAATCTTAATATGGCATCATCCTTCTTTCAAAACACAATTTAGTAACTTGAGTTTCATTCATCAGAAGTCTTCTCCAAGTACACACATCAAGTCCAGTGCTTTGTCACCTATCTGGCCACGTAATGCGATGGACGGTCCAGCAGACCCACTGACAAGGTGGGTATGAGTCCTGCTCTGAAACTGCCATCCCTGTATTCTCTGGCAAGTCAGTGAGCTCTCTGGACCTCAGTCTCTTCACTGTGAGACAGAAAGTATGTTTCAGACTCGATTTGTGGCTTCAAACCTAATTTTTAAAAACTGTATGTGTGTGTGAGAAGAACTGGTATTCTCTGACTGTTGAATGATGAAGTCTATGTTTGACCATGAAACGAAGCTTGTTAACATGTTATATGTAGCATCTGTATCTTCCAAGAGTTTTTGTTTTTCCAGGAGCTTACTCTACCATTGATTGGAGAAAAATTTCTTGAAGTCTGTTACTATGATAGCAGATTTGTCAATGTGTTCCTGTAGTTGTACAGAAATTTCACAAAAGGCTGTGGTAACGACTCAGGGGAAGTTCTTAACACAATGCTTTTCATACACCTAAGTATGGGATGCATGTTTGCTATGATGCTTTTGATCACAAAGAGATGACAACCAAGGCCCCAAATATTTGAAGTGCCAAAAGGTGGGCACTGTGTATCACCATAATTGTTTTGTCAGATACAAATCATTTTACATTTTCAATTCCTAGACTATAGTGGAGAGGTAAAGGAATCCCGGAACTAATGCTGGTTGTTTAATACAGTCTCACCATTTTCCTCACCTTAGCTTTTCAATGAATAAGACAGTTCAGATGAAAATTCCATCACATGTTGAACTTACAGCCCGAAGGAAATAAGCCAAGTTGCCTTTCCTTCCTTGCTATTTCTTCTACAATTCTTACCAACTTGCATCTTCCAGTTACATAGGAGAGGTTGTCCTTGGATAGTTTTAGAGCACAGACAAATACTCAAAATTGTAAGTTGAAGTAAACCCCATTATAGTGTAGTTCACAAATTATTCTATCATCCAAAATAGTTGTATTTCTTATAGAGACTATTTAATAGCTCAATTCATAAAAATGTAAATATCAGTAATAATTGATGTATGTGGAAATAACTCTGCTACTGAGTAATCGAGTTGTCCCAATAAACCAGGCCACCCTCATCACCACTACTGCTGCTGCCTCTACCAGCACATGCCGTATCTGCCTGCCTTCTTGTCTATATTTATCTCATGAAGTTTGGGGCAGCCTCATCAGTACAATTTCATCTTGATAGTGATATGTCTCTGAGAAATGACAAATAAGCACAACATTCCACAATTAGACTTTAGCGATCTTCCAGCTGTCTGAAATAATCAAGGTGCTCAAATAGCACAAGTCCTCAGTTTCTGAATTATTTCTAACATGAAAAGGATCAAACAGTAAAACACTAAGATTTATCTCAGAAAGCATTAACTTGCAGCAGACTTATAGAATATTGAAACAGAAAAAAAAAAGCCAACAAAACAAACCCTCCGGTTGGATTAAAATGAAACATTACACCAAAACTATTGATCACGTATTATGTAGGCAACTCTGAATTTCTGCTGATGTTATGTATTGATGTTAACTAATATTAAAATAACAATTCAAGTCAAAGGCATAAAAAAGGGTAGAGAAACACTCAATATGTACAAAAATCTTGTAGTAAATGAATGAATTATATATTGACCAAAACGTTGCCCCTGGGTATAAAGTTGTGTCAGGACAATTGGCTACGAAAAAAAATTGGAGACAAAGAAAAACTAATTTTGGACTTATAAGAATCAGCTAAAAATCAAGAGTATATGATCCTTTACTCAAGATAAATCAATGCTTTGAAGAATATTTTAGTTTTTGCCCAGGCCGTGACAAGATGAGAAGACAGAAGACAGGATGCGATTTGTAAAGTTGGTGGTGACACTGAAGGAATCAGTCATCCTTGATCACAGAGCCAGAGAAACCCTGTCTAGATGAGAAGCTGTGTTCATTCTTCCCATTAGCTTCTCAAGACTCAGATGAGAAAATCATGGATACATTTTCTAGACCGTATTCATCTTTTAGGATCTCTATTCAAAATTTCCTAGCCTTGTAGAATTATATTAGAAGAAAATAATCTCCATTAACTTCTAAAATCTTGGTTAGGGCTCTGGTCAGCTTTGAGGTCTGTAGAACCATGTATGTGATGCTACTACCAAGTGGTAGACATTTTTATGCATTGTCTCTGGTCTTCAAAGCAACCTTGCAGATAATAATAAGAACACTACCCATATTTTCCAGAAAGAGTTGCTCAAGACTATACAGCAGTTTGTTCTATCCTCTTATCTCATTCATTTAGTATGGAAAAAGGTTTTGAACTCTAATATTTCTGTATCCAGAACCCTGACCTATCAACTCTACTTTCAAGTATGTGCTATTTGATGACTGACTGACTCACTTACACTTCAGAGATTGATTTTAGGAAACATTTTATAGGACCTGCACCCCAAGGTTGCGAAATAAGGCCCTGTCGCAAACCCTAGGAGTTGCTAAACTTTCTCTTACTGCAGTAACGGAGACCAAGAGACTCACGCAAGTTCATGTATCAAGGAAATAACAAAGTTGGAACTAGGATTTTAAAGCTTGAATGTGTAAAGTTTAGCACTAGGCATGCCATGAAAATAAAATAAAAATTTTAATTTTATACTATTAAGGTAAATTGTGAAATACATTTTTATAAATAAAACTTCGTGCTTTCATATTAATCATCCATTGTGATTATTTATCTTAATATATAATTATAAGCTTTTGCACAGATGCATTTTGAAATCAGGCCCACAACAGAATTCATAATGGAAAAAATATGTGGGAACTTGATTTAAAAACATACAAAATAAATTTCACACTGAGCTCTAAAAGTAGGTTTCTGGAATAAACCAGAGTAGGCAGAAAACAGACAGCAGGAACAGTTATTTTAGCAAGAAAAGAAGGATAAATTTACCAAGCCAATCATGGGATGATGTATGCAGATAAAAGATGCAGAGAGAGAATGTGAAACACTGATACATGAATAAATTCAAATGCAAGAAAGGAAGAACCCAGAAAGCACAATTGTCCTGAATGTGAATAAACATTCAAATTATGCTGCAGCTGCAAAATATAAACTCACAGAAGAGACATTTGCAAAGAAATTTATTAAACTGATGCGATTTCCTGGTTTAACATACCCGGTAGCTCTTTTTAAAGTAAAATGTACAATTTACCTTGATAAAAATGACATTTCCCACATTGTACTCAATCAAACACCAAAAACTCTTTTGTAAAAACTCTGCTTATTAAAGAGCACAATACTATTGATATTTAGACACTGAGGCTTTAAATGGGTAGCTAATTCACCTAATAAAATATGTTATATATCGAGTATGATCTTAGAAGAGCTTTCTTTGTGAAGAAAGTCAATCTTTTCTCTCATCATATGTCAGAGAAGTCTCTCTGTAAAGAGTTAAATTCCTCGTTGAAAGCAATTCTTGGTTTCTAAACCCGTTCTCCATCCATCTGTCCATCTATCCATCCATCCATCCATCCATCCCATCCATCCCATCCATCTGTCCATCCAACTAATATTTATGGGTCTCCAAAGTGTATAACACACTAAGGGCTATAAAAATCGATAGAAAAGCTCACTGTTGGGAATTTTCTGATTTAAGATGATATTTGACCTCAAATTCTGTTTGTAAATGCTCACACCTCCCCACAAAGGTGAAGCTGGCAAGGAAGTCCTTTTTTCCACCTCTCTTGACCCAAACAGTAATGCAGGCATCACAGTGCCGTCTTGGATGTACTGCTTTACAAGCTGGTTCTCCCAGTATGGTCTCTGGATCAACAGGCCGAGCTGCACCTGCAACCTTGTTAGGACTGCAAATTCTTGGGCCTCATTCTAGGATAAAGTGCGTCTGAGAACCACAAACTCACAACAGCATTCAAAAGTGTGCTTAAAAAATATCACATCTTCAGACAATGGGCCTAGACCACTGGTAAGCGAAGTCCAGGAATAAGCAATCTTCGAGTGGCAGGCTTTGCTGTCAGTGTCTGGCTAAGGAGTTTGGACAATGATGAACTGGTAACCACAAGAATATTTCTGAGCACAAAGCAGACATGGTAGGGGCTGTTGTTAGGAAGACTCTGAACTTAGCGAAACTAAGCAGGAAGCCAATGGGAGATAATTGCATTGTTCGAGAGATAAGAAAGAGTAAATTAAGCCTTCTTTGGTGATTCAAGAGTTTGGGGCCATTTACTCAACATTCTGTGCTCAGGACGAGGTTTATTCTCAGAAATACCTCTCCACCATCATGGGATTGATTCTCTTTATCCCATGGTTTGATTTTGTCTATTTTTAAGGTGTTTCTGCTTTGCTATCCCCCACGACTTCCCTGATTGCCCAGTCCTGCCACTTTTTGCTACCCTTTTTCTGCTGTCTGTCCATTTCCATTACTTCAGCAGAAAACTGCACCCTAATACATGTTTCTTTAGATGTTTGTTGATGTCCATTCCAGTTTTAGTAACTGTTCCTTAGAGTTTACCAATTATATTCTTCCTCTGAAGATGTAACCCTGGTCACAACACAACTACAAAGTTTGCCAAACTTTGTTTTAATTTGTTTAAGGCTCTATATTCAAAAAAAGAAAAAATAAATCTTGATTCACTTCAAGATGCTAAATCTATTTTACCAGTTGATCAACCCATCTAACATTATGCCTAACCATGCAAAATTTCAGAAATGCTTTTCATTAAATAATGCCTCTGCTCACAGAATTGTTTTCAATAGGAAATACAATAAAAACACAATACAGCAGTAAGTTTTGTTGCATATCCACAGACACTTTCTTGTGTATAAAACAATATTCATAGATTAATAAATACAGATATAGCTAAATGTTATTATATCATTGCTAACTATAGCAAACAAGTTGAGCAAAGTTTGAGTCTTATTATATGATTTGTTATCATTTCTTAGGGTCCAAGATGATTGTCTCATTCAGCTCACAGAAAATGTATTGATGAAAGCGTTAGTTTTGAAACCAGTCATGCTAGTTCCATGAGGCTCAGATACAAATTTAAAACACAAAACAATTTTTTCAGAGATATTTCATGTAGGAGGAAAACATTACGTTTTAAAACAAAGTAAAAGGACCCTCCATTGCACCTTGAATTGACTTGGGATTTCAGCCATACCTGCGGGGAGAGTCATTTCTGTGTCTACTTGGCTTCTCCTTGCCTCTGCAGTGTCCAGCTGAGTGTCTTTCTGTCGAAAGCAGTGCTAGGACAGCCTAGACTTGGGGGGTCAACACCCCTGGTGGAAACCCACAACCAAAAGGATTGCTTCCGGCAGAAATCCCAGAAGTCTTTGAAGAATCAAGCTCCCACTGTCTACAGTGGGGGACTTGTTGGCCCCTCCATATTTTGATCTGTGCTTCTCTCCCAATTCATGCTTCCTGCTCATAACTCTTGAACCTTGCAATAAATTTCTATATCCAAGTCATTGCTTTTGTTGAGCAAAAAACTCAGAGACCATAATTTATTAATGAGTTCAGCCATATTAATTTCCTTCTGATCTGACATCACTTATGTACTACAGCTGATTAATGCATTGTTAAGAACCTTCCCCCAGAGAAATTCGCAGAATGAAATGAAAGAAGTGGAGATCATAACGTGAATGGAAGGATTTCCACCGACTCTACAGCACTCTGAAGTCATGATAAGTATGTTGGTGCTGATACGTGCAAATCTGTACAACAAGCTAAGAAAAAATGACACTATGCCACCTACTTCATAATTCCACACTCAGTCTAATGCACAATATTTTGGTTCACAAATTCAAGAAAGTGGCATTGGCCTGATGTTATTCTAGATTAGCAGCAACAATGAAGATTAAACATATAAACTACACTGGTCCAGATTCTGTGCAAGTAACTAAAGAGTTAAAAAGAAAACACACAGACTTCAATCTTAGCAGCCTAGAAGTACAAGTCAAAAATATTTTTGTTCAAATATATCACACTATTAAAATTTGTTTCAAAATGATGGCGGAAGCTGCAACTATAGAAATGTATTATGAAGAAGGAAAAGAGTCAGTTTTACCTTTGATTATCAATTTTTCATTTTTCTTCTTCCAAGACAGAAAAAGATCCAGACTGTTGTATTTCTTTTTAACCTGATGTCACTCTTGGTACGTGATGTTCAACTGTTCTGAAAGAAAACAATGAAATAACTAGATGCAATGACTGACCTGAAATCAAAAGACACTTAAGAATGTTCTCCTAAGACTGCATCGGCAGTCATTAAATCCACTGATGTGAGATGATAGCTTCATAAGAAACTCACACAGCAGTGTTTTGCATGATATCACACTTTATATTTTATGTCTCTCAGAAAATAAAATCAACCACAGAAACAAAGAAATTATGTCAGCGTAATAAATAGGTTTGATATTCTACATATTTTTCTGCTACTATCACTTATTTTCTCTTTGAAAGGCAATACAATGCAAACATTGGTGAACCGATTTTGAAAGATACAATATACATATATCATATTCATTTTATATGCATTGTTTGTTTCATTAGTACTGCAACCAAGCAACTATCATTCTTCCCAGGGTAGTTCTCTTTATATCACAGGAGAATCCAATCATGGCACCATATTCCTGACTGTGCTACTATACACTTGCTGATATCCAAGTCAAACATTCATTCCTATTAATGATGCTTTCCTAGGAAAGAGACAAAACAGAACCAGTAACTGGGCCCACACTTATGGGAGAGGTAAGTATTTAGGAACACTCATACGCAGTATGCTGACAGATGGTTTTTCTCTCTGAAAGATCACAAAATAAAGAGCACATACACAAATGACCTGGCGGTATTTTTACCTGATAGTGGGGGTTGAATCCAAGCCCTTTTCAGAGTTACATACTCAGGCCTTTTTAATTTTTGCTTTGCTTATGAGACAGGTTTCCTTTAAATTGCCCAGGCTGGGACAAACTTGTTATCTTCCTGCCTCAGCCTCCCAGTATTTATTTTCAAGCAATATAATTTTGTGGACCTTTGTAGTAATAAACAATATTTTCAGAAAAGAATGAGTGGAATAGCACATCAAAGTAATAAGCACATATGTGGTCAGAGGAGTTGGAGGCCAGAAGAGAAGATGCAACTTCATTGATTTAAGACAGCTGCTAGACACAGAGGCAAAACCATGACCCAGGTCCTCTGACCGCGAGCCAGTGCTTTAGAAACTCAGTTCTTTCATTTCTAAAAAGAACACTAGATATTCAAAAAGTTCAAGGCCAGCAAAATCCCCACTCAGGACGTGTAAAAGCACTATTGCCAGACTGGCAAGGTTGACGAGTATTAAAGGCTGTGGGTGGTGAAATGCAAGGAAAACTAACACAGCATTGCATATTTGTATAGCACTTATTGAAGCATGCCTGGAATATTACACTTTGTCTTACTTATTTGTGCTACAGAAGATAAAAAGGAACTTCTCCATTATCAAAAGCTTTCCATTACAATTTAAAGATTATAAGCTTAGATTTCTATGATTATTCCATTAAATATTCTCAAAATTCCAGTAAATCAGACAACACCTAAGAGGAATACCTTCCCCACACAATAGATGTGAGGACTGAGTTACTCAAGACATAATGAGCAACTGCTAATTTTTTGAATATAGAGAACTGAACACTTATTCATTCATGAATATTTATTGAGAAACTATTTTATACTAGTGTTCTTAATTTTCTGAAGAAACAAAATAGGAACACTATGTAGAATTTGTAATGTATACTAATGCATATTAATTTTACAATACATTGGGCTTTATTGTGGTATTTTCATGCAGGCATAAAACATATTTTGATCATACACTGGCCATGAACTTCTGGGATCAAACTATCTTCCTCCTTCTGACTTCTGAGTAGCTGGGACCCCAGGCCTGACCCACTGAGCCCAGCTATGCAAGATCATTTATTTATTTATTTATTTATTTATTGGTACCGGGGATTGAACTCACAACCTCGTGCTTACCAGGCAGGCACTTGAAGCTCTGGGCTAAATCTCTAGCCCTATGCAAGATCTTTTAAATCAGGATATTCATAGGCAAATCAGGAGAACATGCATTTTGAAAAAGGTCCCAGATAATTCTCCTGATCCAGCAGGTTGGAAGCCTATTAATTCTTGTTCAATCCCTTTCTTAGACAGTTGAGGAATGTGAGATGAGAGAAGTGACTTCATCAAGTCATTTCCTGCATGGTGACAGACTTGAGATTAGAAAGCAGGACTCCTATAAACATGAGTGCTCATGGATTGCTGTAATATGATGTCTTTAACGCTTTTGGGAAGAGACCTAGAAGGGTAGAGCTGGGTTGAATGAAATTTCTAGTTGTGGTCTTCTGAGGCATCTCCATACTCGTGTCCATAGCTGTACTACATTACATTTCTTCCAACAGGGTAGAAGGGCTCCTTTTTTCCTGTAGCCTCACCAGCAGATGTTATTATTTAATTTTTTTCCTATTTTATTTTATTTTAAAGATAGTAAAACCCAAAAAAACAAAACAGAATCCAATCAAAACACAGCAGTGAAACTGGCACAGAACATCAAAGCAGGGTAATAGGAAAACAACAATGGCTACTGTAGTATATCTTGTTATCTTCACAGTAGTTGTTTATTCCATCAGATGTAGCAAACTCAGACCAAAACAAACCAGAATAAAACCAATCAAAACAGAATACTGAGTAAAGCAAAAAAAAAAAAATTAACAAGAATAAAATGAAACAGTGAGACCAATATTAGACTTCAAAAACAAGACAGAAAAAACTCC